>CM042695.1:244069277-244350995 GCA_023614405.1 Avena insularis
AATCATATCATGTATCCCATCCCAAATATATAGCAGGGCTAAGCATACTACAACTACATTGTTTTCACTAAGGAAGATATAAGGGTATCCTATTAGGATTTAGCATAGCATAAAATATAGTAGTCCTTTCCATGCATGTTACAAAATCCACTAAGTGTAATGAAAATAGTAGGACTTGGATGATAGTGTCACTTGCCTTTTTATTAGAGAATGTTGGTTCACTTCTTGATCTTGCAAATATCACACTCTTCTAACTTCACTACAATTCAATCAAGCAAACACATTTTCAAACCAACATTCAAACAATTTATCACACATAAAATAATAGAAACAAGGCAATGAATGCAAGCATGCAAAAAAATGGTTTTATTTAGAAAAGTGGTTTCTATTAGGCTCTAAACATTTTAAAGCTCAATGTGGTCATTTACAAAACTGGTCAAATCATTTGCAAAAGGTTTCATCTCATAAACCAAATATTATGATAAGGTGATATTTTATGTAGTTGAAAATATCTTTTAGAAAAGTAATGACTTTATATGGTTCATCAAATATGTTTTAAATCTCAAAACTTGGTGTTTTGGGTCAGAAGGTTTGAATCAAATCATTTCCCAAAGGTTTTACTCTTCCTAAACCATAAATAATATTTTTATTTGACTAGAAATGAGCTAACTCAAATATTTATCCCTTAACTTCAAAAAATACATTTTTAAATCCATAAGTTGGTTCCTATGGTTAGTAGGTTCAAAACAAACCAATTAGCAAAGATTTCATCTTAAAAATATTTCTAGAACAATTTTTATATTCAAATTATGCCTACACATGTTTCTGCAATTTCAACCAATTTTACAGAAGCAAAACATTAAACAAAGTGCATGGTTGCAAAGTAATTTCTCTGCTGATTCCATTGATATAAAATTTGCAAAATTTGGACGTGTACAATTAAAGTTATGAATTTTGCAAGTTTGCAAATCTAATAGAACATTTTCGGTTTTTAAATCGAAATCAGTGCCACACGTCTTAATATTACTGGTCCATACCGCTTCGGGTGGATCGAGCTGCGCAGGCCATTAGATCTAACTTAATCGCATGGATCATATCACTCGATAATGGTTTGCTATATGATCTATCCTAACCACTGCATCTACATCCAACGGACGAGGTCGCTTGGTCAAGGACTGGCGGCGGCGGCTAAGCGCTTGTCAAGTGGCGCTCACGATGTCGTAACCAGGAAGCAAGAGGGGGAACGAAGGTGCTCACCGTTCTCGCGCGGTTGCGGTGGAGCTCGAGGCGTGGTCAGCTTGTCGAGGGGCGCACCAGAACTGCAACGATTGCTCGTCGGAGTCCGCGGCGGCGTCGGGTGCTTTGGTTTGTCGTCGGGGCGAGGCTGCAGGTTGTGTCGAGGCAAACGGGAGGGGGCGTTAGACATGTACTGCACTGGGGATCATGGGAGCATCATCGAGAAGAACAGGGGTGGTCTGAGCTTACCAGGGGGACTCGCCAGAGAAATGGCAGACGGCTGTGGCGCTTGGTGAGTTTGTTGCCAACGCTACGGTGCACGCGCGGGCTAACGAGCGGCACTGGGAGATGCGCCAGGAGATGGGGAGCAGGCTCGCATGCAGTGGGAGGCGAAGGGCGGTAGGACGGCGCCGGAATTGACTGGAGAAGCTCATCGGAGCAGGGAGTTCGAGCTCATGATTCTCGCAGCCTGGAGGCAGAGAGAAGGTGTGGCTTGGGGGGAATGGAAGAGGAGAGCGAGGTGCTTAAGTGTGCGTGGTCACGACGAAGAATTACTGCGGCATTGATGTGAATTAACGCGGCGCAATCAAGGCAGAAACGGTGGTGAGCGAGGGGGAACACGGCCGGCGCGGGTTAGACGATGATGAGGTGGCCAGTGGGTCCCGTTGTCAGCGAGAGAGGAAGAGAGAGTGGTGTCCCTGCGTCAGTGACTTCGCGGGTGAGGTTGCGCGTGAGAAAACGGTTCGGTGAGGGTTGCCAGGTGGGCTCTTGCTGGGCCAGATGCTTTGCTGGGCTGGGTAGGTTTAGTGGATTGGGTTTGTTTCCCATTTTTTTATACTGAACCTTTTTCTTTTTCTGCATTGAATTTCTGTTTTGATTTTTTTCATTCAAATAATTCAACTCCATTTGAATTCAAACCACCACCAAACTTTAGGTATAGTTTAATTCTGTTTAACAACATATTCCAAAGTCCAAAATAAAATAATTATTATTAGGGTTTATTATTTATTAAAAACAAATAAATAGGCTTTAGTCTTTATTTCTAATAGGATTCAAATTTGTTTAAAAACTCTATTTGACTTTATAAATTCCTACAAAAATCTTTTCAGTAGGTTTTACTTGAAAACTAAAACACCTTGAAATATAATTTAAAATACTTTAATAAGTTTTTAATGATCATCCAAAATAGGAAAATGTCTATACTTGAATGAAATTTGTATATAAATAAATCCTCATGGTTTTATTTAAATAAACCTTTACTATTTTAATCAAACAAAATATTTTATTTTAAAAGCTTGGCCAAGATTTAATTTGGCTCTTTTAAAAATAGCCTTTATTCATTATTTCTACCTTTGCTTATAAAAACCATATCTTTTTATTTAAAGATCCAAAAAAATGGTAATTCCAACTATTATAACTTTATTTATTATTTGTTTATCTTTGTAAATCCCTTCAGGATTTTATTTGATCAAAATAGGTTTTGATGTTTCCAATTGGAATCAAAAAGTTTCTTCTCACCCTAAATTTCAACAAAATTTTATTTTGTTTATTTATGTTTCACATTTCAAAATTTGGAAAATTTTGGGATGTGACAGGCTACCACCCTTAAAAGAAATCTCGTCCCGAGATTTGGGAAGGCTAGGGTTACAAGTTGGCTTGAAGACAACTAGGGTACTACCACCCTTAAAAGAAAGTCTCATAGGGTTACATTGATGGTTCACTTGACTATGGTTTCAACACTTGATATCCAGACAAGGAATCCTTATTGGACTCTTCTGAGTTAACTAGTTCCTGACATCCACTTCTTCTATCTCTTCAAAGTTCCCATCCATGTCAATGTGGTTCACATGTCCTTTCTGGGTCACATTGGAGTCATTTCCATTGGAGTTTCTAGCATCCTTTTTCTTTTGCTTCTCAGGACAGTCTGATGCATAGTGTCCAAGTTCCTTACAATTATAGCACTGTAACTGGCTAATGTCTTTCTTCCTGAAAGTGTCATGTTGGTTCTGACCAAGGTCATATCCATTGTCAGTATCATTTCCATTCTCATCACTTCCATTGTTGTTGTGGTGATACTGATGTGGTTCAGAATCTTCATTGCTCTTTTTGAATGAACGCTTCTTTTGTGATGATCCTGAGTGATACTTGAGTTTATGCTTTATCTTTCTGTTCTCAACTTGATTCATCTTGTTTTCCAAGATGGTGGCTTTGTCACAGAGTGATTGATAAGTTTGGACATAGGCCACAGCTAGCTGCAGGTTCAACTCATCATTAAGTCCTTCAAGAAATTTCTCCTTTCTCTTAGCATCTGTATCAACTTCATCCGGTGCATAGCGTGCCAGATTGTTGAATTATTTAATGTACTCAGCCACACTGAGGTGACGTTGTATCAGATTGTGGAATTCCTTTTTCTTCAAGTGCATCACTCCAGATGAGATGTGAGTTGTACGGAAACCATCCTCAAAAATAGCCAAAGTTACATCTTCAAGGGGAGTGGTGATCTGAAAGTTGTCCCACCATGTTGCTGCTGGTCCTTCAAGCAGATGTGATGCAAACCTAACTTTTTCTTCATCGGTGCAGCCAACAGTCACTAAGTCCTTATTCATCGAACATAACCTATCATTGGCTACCATTGGGTCAGTTGTTCCATAGAACCTTGCAGGCCTTAGTTTCAGAAACCTGGTGAGCATATCATGTGATGGAGGATTATTCTGATTGTTGTTGTTGTTGTGATTCTGTATGAACGTGGTCATCATCTGCATCAGCTGCGTCTGAGCTGTCATCATTTGTTGCATCTCGGGAGTGATGTTGTTATTTTTGTTTTGGTTGGGGTTGGCACGACGGGGAGGCATATGTTGGTTTGATAGGGATAAGTAATGACAGATAGGCATAAGGAAGTTCTAACACACAACTCAAAACAACCAAGTTCAATCAAACAATCAATCAATCAACAAGCAACTATCCACTTAACAACTTATGAGCTTAACTCATGAGTTGAAGGAAACAACAAGTTTTCTTGAAATGATTAACTTGGTATGGTCATACCTCATAGGTCAATATGATCCATACACTAACATGTTATCAATGTCTTAGATAGTTGGTAGGCAATCTAATGTCTCTTGGTTCTCACTTGTAGTCCTTAGTGAAATCCTTGGTGAAACTAAAATTGAAGTCATTGGTCATGGTGAAGGCTTTGTCCATCAAGTTGAAAAGGAAGAGATGTAGAATCAAAACCAAAAGGTTGAGGAATGAGTTTACAAGATTGTTTGTAAATAATTTTTGGAACAAATACAACTCCTATTTTTCTAAGGGGTTTTGTCCAATCCTAGGGTTACAATCCTACAGGCAACACAGTGCTCTGATACCATCTGTAAGGTTCCCAACCTTTAATAAGGTAGAGATCCCTGTGTTTACAATGCTAGTCCCTGGATCAATAGCTAGCATCCACAGTTAAGATGTAATATCAAGAAACAAAGGTCATAACACACTTTATAACCAGGAATAAAATAATTCATTACATCTTACATAACTCATTTGGCTATCACATTATAATGCAGCAGAATATATAGCATGGAGTCCTTCATCTTCAAAGTGCCACAGGCAATCATGTTGCTTGTAGTCTTGTAATCCTATTCAACACACTTCACTAACATCAAACAAACCTGCAACATAATAAGTTGCAGCCACAAGGGTCAATACATTTGAATTGTATTGGCAAGTTTCACTACTATTTAGAAATAAGTGGATCCTATCATTACATGCATATTTGGCTAAGTAGGGTTTAGGCTCACTTGCAGAAAGCAATATAGTTTTATCCTATCTTTTCAAAATAGTTTTGATCTTTTGTCAAATTTTTCTGAACTCCTTGGAAAACTCCAAGTGCTTCTAATCCCTTGTTGTCACCATCAAGTTTTACTTTGAGAAATTGGAATGTCGAGATCTTCCATAGCTTCAGGCCTTAGTTGCTCAGAATTGTCCATAACCGAGGACACGGCTAAGTACTTAGAATTTGATCTTCTGCAAAAGTTGTACACTTTACCCACATGACACAATCTCGTCTTGATGCCACCAGTGGCCGCTGGATAAGTACTCACCAAAATGGAGTACTGGCAGATCGAGAATGTGACAAAGTCTTTCCATAGGAGTCCTCCCAATACACAATGCTAGCTTGTCAACTAGGAACCAATGTAGGGATATATTTCCCATAAACAATTCTATTTAACCTGAAGATGCCAATGCATGGGTCTTCCACTATGTAGTTGACTAAGCCAGAGCCCATTTAGCATGTGGCTATACACGGAAGCCACTGTACGAGAAACATGTTCAATATCTAAGTCCCTGGGTGGTTTTCTTCTAGTGCACACACAAAAAGATAGCCATATAAACATGGTTCCCTTTGTTGCCACCTTGTCCAAAACTTTAGTATCCTTGTCCACCCAGGTGGTTCATTGAGTACTTGTTTTATTATATAAAACATATTCTTTTCAACACTTCATATAATCATATCATGTATCCCATCCCAAATATATAGCAGGGCTAAGCATACTACAACTACATTGTTTTCACTAAGGAAGATATAAGGGTATCCTATTAGGATTTAGCATAGCATAAAATATAGTAGTCCTTTCCATGCATGTTACAAAATCCACTAAGTGTAATGAAAATAGTAGGACTTGGATGATAGTGTCACTTGCCTTTTTATTAGAGAATGTTGGTTCACTTCTTGATCTTGCAAATATCACACTCTTCTAACTTCACTACAATTCAATCAAGCAAACACATTTTCAAACCAACATTCAAACAATTTATCACACATAAAATAATAGAAACAAGGCAATGCATGCAAGCATGCAAAAAATGGTTTTATTCAGAAAAGTGGTTTCTATTAGGCTCTAAACATTTTAAAGCTCAATGTGGTCATTTCCAATAGTGGTCAAATCATTTGCAAAAGGTTTCATCTCATAAACCAAATATTATGATAAGGTGATATTTTATGTAGTTGAAAATATCTTTTAGCAAAGTAATGAATTTATATGGTTCATCAAATATGTTCTTAAATCTCAAAACTTGGTGTTTTGGGTCAGAAGGTTTGAATCAAATCATTTCCCAAAGGTTTTACTCAAAATTCATTTCTAAACCATAAACAATATTTTTATTTGACTAGAAATGTGCTAACTCAAATATTTATTCCTTAACTTCACAAAATACATTTTTAAATCCAGAAGTTGGTTCCTATGGTCAATCGGTTCAAAACAAACCAATTAGCAAAGATTTCATCTTAAAAATATTTCTAGAACATTTTTTATATTCAAATTATGCCTACACATGTTTCTGCAATTTCAACCAATTTTACAGAAGCAAAACATTAAACAAAGTGCATGGTTGCAAAGTACTTTCTCTGCTGATTCCATTGATATAAAATTTGCAAAATTTGGACGTGTAAAATTAAAGTTATGAATTTTGCAAGTTTGCAAATCTAATAGAACATTTTCTGTTTTTAAATCGAAATCAGTGCCACGCGTCTTAATATTACTGGTCCATACTGCTTCGGGTGGATCAATCTACGCAGGCCGTCAGATCTAACTTAATCGCACGGATGATATCACTCGATAACGGTTCGCTATATGATCTGTCCTAACCACTGGATCTACATCCAACGGACGAGGTCGCTTGGTCAAGGACTGGCGGCGCTGGCGCGGCGGCGAGCGGCAGAGCGGTCTATCAGTGTCGTCACCGACGAACCAGGAAGCAATAGGGGAACGGAGGTGCTCACCATGCTCGCGCGGTTGCGGTGGAGCTCGACGCATGGTCAGCTTGTCGAGGGGCGCACCGGAACTGCAACGATTGCTCGTCAGAGTCCGCGGCGGCGTTGGGTGCTTTGGTTTGTCGTCGGGGCAAGGCTGTAGGTTGTGCCGAGGCAAACGGGAGGGGGCGTTAGACGCGTACTGCACTGGGGATCATGGGAGCATCATCGAGAAGAACAGGGGTGGTCTGAGCTTACCAGGGGGACTCGCCGGAGAAATGGCAGACGGCGGTGGCGCTTGGTGAGTTTGTTGCCGACGCTACGATGCACGCGCGGGCTAACGAGCGGCACTGGGAGATGCGCCAGGAGATGGGGAGCGGGCTCGCGTGCAGTGGGAGGCGAGGGGCGGTAGGACGGCGCCGGAATTGACTGGAGAAGCTCGTCGGAGCAGGGAGTTCGAGCTCACGATTCTTGCAGCCTGGAGGCAGAGGGAAGGTGTGGCTTGGGGGGAATGGAAGAGGAGAGCGAGGCTCTTAAGTGTGCATGGTCACGGCAAAGAATTACTGCAGCATTGATGCGAATTAACCCGGCGCAATCAAGGCAGAAACGGTGGCGAGCGAGGGGAAAACGGCCGGCGCGGGTTAGACGATGATGAGGTGGCCAGTGGGTCCCGTTGTCAGTGAGAGAGAGGAAGAGAGAGTGGGGTCCCTGCGTTAGTGACTTCGCGGGTGAGGTTGCGCGTGAGAAAACGGTTCGGTGAGGGTTGCCGGGTGGGCTCTTGCTGGGCCAGATGCTTTGCTGGGCTGGGTAGGTTTAGTGGATTGGGTTTGTTTCCCTTTTTTTTATACTGAACCTTTTTCTTTTTTTGCATTGAATTTCTGTTTTGATTTTTTCATTCAAATAATTCAACTCCATTTGAATTCAAACCACCACCAAACTTTAGGTATAGTTTAATTCTGTTTAACAACATATTCCAAAGTCCAAAATAAAATAATTATTATTAGGGTTTATTATTTATTAAAAACAAATAAATAGGCTTTAGTCTTTATTTCAAATAGGATTCAAATTTGTTTAAAAACTCTATTTGACTTTATAAATTCCTACAAAAATCTTTTCAGTAGGTTTTACTTGAAAACTAAAACACCTTGAAATATAATTTAAAATACTTTAATAAGTTTTTAATGATCATTCAAAATAGGAAAATGTCTATACTTGAATGAAATTTGTATATAAATAAATCCTCATGGTTTTATTTAAATAAACCTTTACTATTTTAATCAAACAAAATATTTTATTTTAAAAGCTTGGCCAAGATTTAATTTGGCTCTTTTAAAAATAGCCTTTATTCATTATTTCTACCTTTGCTTATAAAAACCATATCTTTTTACTTAAAGATTCAAAAAATGGTAATTCTAACTATTATAACTTTATTTATTATTTGTTTATCTTTGTAAATCCCTTCAGGATTTTATTTGATCAAAATAGGTTTTGATGTTTCCAATTGGAATCAAAAAGTTTCTTCTCACCCTAAATTTCAACAAAATTTTATTTTGTTTATTTATTTTTCACATTTCAAAATTTGGAAAATTTTGGGATGTGACATTGGCTTTGGAGACAAAACCAATGCCCCCTTTCTCACCACTAGGCCTTTGCTTACTCAAAATATCATCAATGGACCTATTACCTTGTGGAAATGTGGCCTTGGCTAGCTCCCCCTTCAACCTAGCATTTTCTTCAAGAATAGTTATACTACTAGAAGGAATGAAGTTACTAGGTGAAGGAATATTGTCCAATTGAGTTTGAAGCGTTTCGTGGGACTTTGTGAGTGACAAGAGTTCACTTTCCAAAGCCTTGTGAGCGTTGTTAAGCAAACTAAAGTCCTCGGCAAGTTTTTCATGAACCACACCAAACTCAATATTGTCCTTTTAGCCCTTTTGTATTTAGCAATAGCATGATCACGTTCTTTGATGAGTCTATTAACAATTATGTCATTGGCCTCATCAAGCCCTTCAAGTTTTAGTTCAAGAGACATTCTAGCCTCTTGTTCTTCTTCTAGAGCATTATTTAGGGATTCTATCTCAATCATGTGTTCACTCCCAAGTTTACATCTTACATCAAGAAGCTCTTGTGTGTGGGAAAGTTGATCTAAGACAATCCCAAAATGTATCTTGGACTCCCCTTGTAAGTTAGTCACAAACTCATCAAAAGCAATTAATTCTCTTTTTACTTCAAGAGACATCTCATCATCAAATTCATCATTGGCTAAGGGAGTGGATTGAGATGATGAGGATACCTCCGTTCCTCTTTCCATAAGGCAAGTGACGTTCTTGTTGGGAGTATTCTCATTTGGAGAATCGAAGAGTGAGAATGTCGGAGTAGATGTAGTGACTAGAGCAGCCACACCACTTGATGTTTCCTCTTCCTCATCTTCACGATCTTCATTGTCGGAGGAGTATTCTTCATGATTGATCAATACAATTTCTCCCTTCTTCTTATTGATTGGATTTTTCTTGATGAAAGGTTTCTTGTAGGGAGCTTTGGAAGTTGTCTTTGGCACAATTTTACCCCATGATCTTCTCTCTTCTCATAGGGACAGCCCGCCACAAAGTGATAGCGGTCACCACAATTGAAGAAAGTTCTCAATTTGGTGACATTTTCTCTTCTTCCATTTGGGTTGCTTCTTTGTTGCATTTCCATCTTGGCCTTGGCGGGGTTCTTCCAAAAGTTCTTTGCATAGAAAGCCATGTATTGACCATGAGAAATCTTGACATCATCGGGGTGGCTCATGGAGAGGCCTTCATCACTATCATCTTCATCCCCATGTTCCACGACTTTGGCCTTCAAATCAAGGTTAACAACATTGCTCATGCCTAGGGCTCGAGCATGGGCATCTTTGGCATTCTTGGCGGCAACCTTGAAAGAGGCCATCTCTTGCATAACTTCATTGGAGGTCATGAGATGGTAGTTGTGTCTTCCTTGTAGGCTCTTCAAGTCAGTGGGATCAAAGGGCATGAGTACACTCACATACTTCCTTTTTATCCAAGCATCATCCACATGTGAGGCACCCACATTCCTAAAAGCGGTGGCGGTGGTATTGAGCCTACGGTACATGTCTTCATGATCTTCACCTTCTTTCATGTAGAAGCCTTCGGCTTCATTGCTGAGTGCATCATACCGGTTCCTTCTCATGCTCTCATTCCCAACAAACAACACTGTGAGAGCATCCCAAGCTTCCTTGGCGGTGTTGAGGTGCTAAATGTGTGGGTAATCCTTTGTACCCAATCCTTGTTGAATCATGTGCAAGGTGGTGGCATTGAGTTTACTATTGACAACTTCTCGTCTTGTCAAGTTGTTTGGATCCCCAATATAGAGTCCTTGTTCAATGATGTTCCATAGTTCAATGCAAGAACTATGCACATGAGTTTTCATTAGAGATTGCCATTGAGAAAAAGTAGTAGAGGCTTCAAGCTTTGGTGGGTCACCTCTATTGTTTACATTAGGGTGAGGAATTGGAGGGTCAGGAGTGTACCATCCATGAGAGTCATGGTGCTCTCCCTTCTCACCAACCCTTTTTTGGGGAGGAGTTAATGTTTCCTTGATTATCCCCCACCACCTTATCTATGGGAGATGTCGGGGCATTCTCTTTTGATAAAGGTGGTAGTTCCTCTTGAGGAGAAGGGGATGATGAGCCAACCTTATCTTTAACAAGTTGCTCAAGTAACTTGTGCAATTGTTTGATCTCGTTGGCCATGGTGGAGCTCAATCTTGTTTCCAAGTTATTGAGATCATCCATGATCACCGTGGTATGCTCACCACCACCTTCCCTGTCGTTTCTACCCATATACTCTAGGCGGTAAAGCCCGAATAAAGAGCCGAGGCTCTGATACTAATTGAAAGGATCGTATGGGCACCTAGAGGGGGGTGAATAGGTGCTACTTCAAATTTTATTCTTTTTCAAATTAGGGTTTGACAAGAAAGGTAAATTATCGAGATTATGCAACTAAGGTGAATTTACCTATATCTCAACCAAGCAACACCTAGCACAACACTAAGCAAGAACAAGTAAGTAAAGTGCAGTAAAGGATAGAAGTAACCAAAGTGGTGGACGCGGAGGCACAAGGATTTGTTTCCTGTAGTTCCTTCATTTTGAGGGGAAGTACGTCTACGTTTGGAGGGGGTGGTTTCAAACCACCAATGCCATGAGAGGCCTCCCTTGTTCTCCGATGAACCTCACCCCAACAGGATCGATTCACCTTCCACTATATCGACAACCTTCGAGGTGGAAGCCGGCACCTTTACACAAGTTCGGGGCACACATCCACAACTTAATTGGAGGCTCCCAAATACAAGCAAGTTGTCAAAACAATCAAAGACAAGCTTGTAAGAACCAAATCAAAGCTAGGGTTTCCAAAGAAACACTAGAGCATGGGGGGCCTCAAGTGAACGAGGGGGAAATGAAGATCTCTCTTGGTGAAGCTGTAGATCAAGGCCTCCTCCTTCGATTCTCCAAAGATCAATGACTTTGGATGGTTGGATGAAGATATCTTGTTGATTTGGTGGCTCTAATGGAGTTTGTGTTCTTGAGCAGGTTGAGCAGCTGGAGGAAGGGGATAAGGGTCCCTATTTATAAGCAGCCCCCTCCATGAACCGTTTTTTGACCGTTGGAGAAAATTCAGACCGGAGACTCCGGTGTGTGCATCGGACACTCCGGTCTACACCGGAGATTCCGGTCCATCTCCGGTCCAGCCTCCAGACCAGCCTTCTGATTGACCAGGCCCTATCATGACCCAAGTGGGCCGGAGACTCCGGTCCAGTAGAACCGGAGACTTTGGTCTGAGGCCACACCGGAGACTCCGGAGGAGCCTCTGGACCTTGCTCCGCACCCCATACAGACTATCCCAGTCAGGTTCCTGATGCCTCCACCGGGGACACCTGCGGAAACTCCGGTCCACACCGGAGACTCCGGTCTAGGTAGACCAGAGACTCTGGTTAGACCGGAGACTCCGGTCTGGAATTTCCAGAACTATGTAAATCTCGCAGGAATCTTTTCATAGTGAGAAAGTACTTTTCACTTATCATTATAACAACTTGTGGACAGTAACAAACTGTAAAATGATCTACTTGTTGTTAACAAACACCAAAAGTGATTATGACAATAAATGTCCTTTCACTTTCCTAGTACTATGTTGTGGAAGGTTGTGTTGGATACTTCCAGGCTGGAGATGGGGATTCGCATGGAGCGCAAGGTGGACGAACATGAGGTTGATTCCGCTACCATCATCCATGAAGACTCTGCTCATCTCTAAACCGTTGATCTGGACCTGAAGCACTAGGGCAAAGTGTCCTAGGCGAGGGATTTGGCGGGGATGGTCGGATATGTCGAAGGTGATGCTAGACTCGGAGCCGCTGAGGTACGGCTAGTGGGGTGGTGATGGCCAGATTTATCTGGCGAGTGATCATCTTCTGAGTCCTATTGGACGAGCGCCCATTTTGGATCATTCCCATGCTTCCTAGAGGTATGGGTACTATTCTTCCCCATTGTTTTGCATGGCGTAGCCGTAGGCTGCACAGGTCCTCTAGGTGGCGGTGGTGGATAACCATATACGATGGATCTTGGGCAGTGCGTATCCTTGGTTTACTACCTCACACTGCTCTTGGAGTTTCTGGAACTCACGGCAGTCCTTGAGGAGGTGGTTGCATTTGTTTTTGTCGTCCTTATTGTCTATGTAGAAGTGGATGTTAGAAGAACCTGACAACTTCTCCATGGCGGAGGGTGTGTCGTCGCGAGTGCAGCGTTACCACACTTGCGTGGTTTTTCCACCAACGCGATAGCCACTGCTGCGGTATCTGATGACCCACAAGAATAGGGGGTGTATCGTAGTACTTTCGATAAATAGGAGTGTCGATCCCAACAAGGAGCAGAAGGTGTTGACTAGTGGTATGGAGCAGGAAATATCTGTAAATACTTAGCAAACAGATTTTTAGGGGTTTTCTGATAAAGCAACAAAACAAAGTGCAAGTAATAAAGACAACGAACACCTGCAACAAGTGGCACAATCCTTTCTTAGCAAAGGACAAGCCTGTGGAAATACTTATAAGGACCAAACGTTCTCGAGGACACATGGGAATTCTGTCAAGTGATTTTGCATCAAATAGCTGAGTACTCTTCTTTGGTGTTGTAAGTGTTGTGTGGGTGAACCTGTGCTAATGTACCGACCTTACTTGGACTAATACATACTTGTGATTAAACCCCCTGCAAGAATCCGCAACTACAGGAAAGTAATTAAGATAAAAACCTAACCATAGCCTTAAACTCTGAGATCCTACGCTCCCTTATGCAATGGTGTCCTAATATGGGTTCAGGTTTCTGTCACTCCTGCAACCCCACAATTAGTAGCCAAATACACAATGCATTCCCCTAGGACCATAAATGTTGAAGTATCATGTAGTCGACGTTCACATGACACCACTAGAAGAATAGAACCACAACTTAAATACTAAACGATTGAATAATAACTCAACACAAATCCACTACTAACAACATGACTTCTCCCATGTCCTCAAGAACTAAACGAACTACTCACAAGACATCATATGGATCAAGATCAAAGATGATATGGTAATGGATAATAATCTGAACATAAACAATAATCCAATGGTTCCACTCACAAGCATCAACTATAATCGTAATCAATGCCGGGAAAGTTTTCCCTAAGAGCTAAAGCAATATCCAACACAATTGTTACAGTGGGATGAAGTGGTGATGATGGTGCTGGTGGAGATGATGGTGTGGATGATGATGATGATGATCCCGATGAAGCCTAGCTTGATGACGGTGTTGATGGCGACGATCTCCCCTCTCCAGGAAAGGATTTCCCCGACAGAAATCTGTCTGCCGGAGAGCTCTTTCTCTCTCGGTGTTTTCCGCCCCACAGAGGCGGCAGAAATCTTTCTGTGGTCGCTCCCCTGGTATTATGGTTCCGTGGGGAAGATATAGGTGAGAGGGCGGAGTCGGGAGCTGGCCAGGTGGGCCACACCTTCCCTAGGCGTGGGGCAAGGTGGGCCCATGCCTAGGGGGTGTGGGCCCCATGTGGCCCAGCTACGCCTCCCCTTCTGGCTTCCTCCGTCTTCTGGGAAAATATAATTTTCCAATATTTTTCTGATCTTCACGAAATTGCATCAAAACACCTCTTTTTCCATCAGAATCCAAACTCCGGCAGTCCATCCTCCAAGAATCATCCAACATGCAAAAACAGAGGAAAAGACACAAGTAACACCTCATAATAAGACATAAATCAATGAGTAGAGGCAAATTATGATATAGAATGGTGATGCAAATTGGACGTATCAACTCCCCCCAAGCTTAGACCTTCGCTTGTCCCCAAGCAAAAACTAAGCTCAGTAAACATGTCCACGGGTTTATGGAGTGAAGTGTCGATAAAAGAATACGAACAAGAAGCATCACACTTACCATTACACAACTCATAGAAGAAAGCAACTCACCATTATATAACTTAGCTTGCAACAAGTACAGGAGTCCCAATAGAGATGCATAAAGATAAATCATAATTGGAATTGGCAAACTCTTGTTCTTTGTCAGAGAACAGCTAGCAAACAGTCTCACAAATAAAGCTTTTTGTAGAAGTTTTGCGACAGGAGCACTCTTTGCTCAAAAAGGTTTTTAAGAAGGCTTTCAAAGTAATACTCAATAGATAAGAGTTTTGTGCAAACAAGGAAGATAAAGAACATGATTGAATAAACCACCAAATGAATGCTTGAAACACAACAACTCAAATGCTTGCTGCAGATAGAGAGGAAGTAGGTTTACTGACTCAACTTAGAAAATAGGAGAAAGTTCCCTTCATAGAGGGTAGCGGGGAATTCAAGTCATAAAGAGCTTCCAAAATATTATGGTACTTACTAGCTTTGAGCCCTCATTGCCCCTATCATAGGCATCTTGAGATGATTAAGGTTAAAGTGCACAAGGATGGAGTATATGCTTGACGAAATATAAGCTGGCAATCTCATGTCCCTTGAGTACGAGGGGCGCTCCTCATGCTACTCAACTTTGGTCACCAGTAAGTTCTTGTCATTGTAAGTACATGTGTATCATAAAGAACCACCAACGGGGTACCCCTTGCACATGGTACAGGAGCTATCCCATAACCAAAATGATAAGGCAAGCAGACAATGAGCATCTCAGCGATCTTTTTATTTACTATGTGCATAGCTTTTTATTGAGGATGCTTCACAGAATGCTCATTATGGTGATGCTGCAAGTGTCCACCATGATTAGGCATGGCTTAGGCGCGTCCCAGGCGTTTCTCTAACACACATACATCACTCCATGGACTTACAAGTTCTCTCTTTATTTCACACTGTCGACATCCGCAAACAAAAGAGCATGATATCAACTGTGTACTATGTACAGGTGAAATGTTGAAAGCGTTCCCCGTGACAGCACAGTTCTGCTAATTCCAACATATAGATGCAAGCATATACAACTTCGATGACACAATGGTTCAAGTCTATTAGGGGCAAGAAAATAAGGTGTGCCATCAAGTTCGTGAGAGCTTTACTAACTAGTTTTCACATAACAAAATACTTTTTAATTCGAAAGATAGATCAAGCTTGAGAATTTGCTTGGAATAGCAATAATGCTAATAGGTATATATGGTGGACACAAATAGCACAGGTTTTGGTTCAAAGGAATTGGAAACATGAGAAGTATGCCTTCTCAAAACAGGTTTTTGGCTAGCAAGGCTGGGTAGCAAGCAAGAGAGTTGAAAGAAACAAGCAAACCTACAAGTGATAAAGCCAAACATGCAATCTTCCTTGAAGACACAAAAGATCTTAAATAAATAATACCAAGCTTATGAGCCACCAAGAAACAAAATAATAGATACAAAATACCTATAAGCTTTTTTCTCTTTTTCTTTCAAACCTCAAAAAGTGTTGCTACTGACCAGAGCTTGGTTTGCCAAAACCAATTTAGATCTACTTGATGCTCCCAAAGTGATGCCAATACTAATCAACAATATCCATCATATAATAGAGATTGCAAACAAAAATAAGAAGTGCAAAAAGTAAAAGATGAAACTTCTCATTAATATTCCATAAAGGCACTCACACCAAGGGATACATAGATAATAAACTAAAGGACAGATACTTCCACATGCAAACCAACCTATAATATAACCTCTATACCAAAGATATGAATCTAAAAAGGTAAAAGATAAAAGATAATGATGGTGATACCATGGCACTCCCCCCCCCCCCAGCTTGGAACAAGCCAAGGGGATGCCAAAACTGATAATGAATTACTCCTTTGGCGGTGGTGGTGTTCTCTTAATAAGCTCTTCAATAAGTTTCTTCAAATCCTCAATCTCAAGGGTCAGAGTACGAATCAACTCCGAATTCTGCTCAATGCGGTTCATGATCATATCGGACCGAGAGTTCCAGTCCTTGTTATTATTTCCCCCACTCTTCCTTCTTAGTGTGTTCCTCCCCTGCATGGTTAGAACGAGGCATATCCCACATCGAGGGCAAGTTCCCTTTGGTCATATGTTGATATTGATGCTCATGTATAAGAGTATGGAAGGGTCTCTTGGTACATGGAGGAGATGACCGTGGATTGTAGATAAGGCGTGGAGGTTTCCCTCCTGTAGACATCCGTGTTGTCCTCTTAAGCTCGATAGGTTTTGCCACCACTCCAATGCTTGCGACAGTAGCGCGGGTGTCCGGTTTCTTGTCCTCCTCCATGTTTTCTTCATCCCCTACCAAAATCTCCTCCTCCTTGGGGTTTTGAGGATCATCTTCCTCGGGCTTCTTGCCTTTATCGTTGGCGGATACCATGGTGCTCTAAACTTGAGAAGATTTCCTAACAGAAACAGATCGAAACGAAAACACGACGAGAACACGATGCACGAACCTCGGGGGATCCAGGGGGTTATATATTACGAAGTTTCAATGCATAAGGAAAGTGCTGATACAAAAACGAGGCGGAGACGGAGCTCGGGGGAGGCACACCCCCTCCAGGCGTGGCCAGTTGGGGCCCGCACCTGGGGTGGGTTTGGCCACCCCGGACTCCGTTTCCTCCTCTTTTCCATATCGTAACTTCCCTCATGTATTAAAAACATCAAAAATATAAAAAGATTGGGGTTTCACGAACCTTATGTTTTCACCACTTTTACCTATTCAAAGACGAACTCTGCAGACTCCTTTTCTCCTTCTCCTGGAATTTCCTTTCCTACAAGGTCTCACACAAACCTTAATGGCAACATCAGTGTAAGAAAAAGCAATGAACCTTTAGGTGCACACTTCAACTGGAATCCATCAAAACAAAGGCTTCTATAAGAGGCAAATGCAAATGATGGCAGAAATCTGTCAAAACAGACCAATAAGTAAAGATTGATTTTTTCAAAAACCTTCTGTTACTCAAATAAAAAAGTGAAAAACTAATGAAAGTTGGGTAACAACCTGGAGAAGAAGCTCAGAAAAATACAGCTCCATCTGACGTACTGAGCTCCCTCACGAATTTTTACAATGCATCACAAAATCTGTCCCAGGACAGCCACTTTTCACAACTCCTCTACTTCTCAAAAGTAGTTGAACTTGACACAAAAACCAAAACAAAAAGGATAAGGAGCGGTTATTACTGAGGTAATAACTTCCAAGACTCAACCAAACTCTTGGGTTATCTCCCAGCAAGTACTTTTCTTTAATGCCTTTAAGTTAGGCTTGAAACTTTCAAAGATGCTCACATAGGAGATAAATATTTGAAGTGAAAGAGAGCATCAAGAAGCAAATAACCAACACATTTGAGTCTAACCCACTTCCTATGCATGGGGGTATCATGAGAAAACAAATTGTTGAAACAAAAAGCCACTAGCATAGGAAGACAAAATAAATGCAACTTCAAAGCTTTCAACATAAAACGGGGAAACTTAACATTATTGAGATGCATAAAACCATGTTTCCCTCTCTCATAATAACTTTCAGTAGCACTTTGAATAAAGTTGAAAATATAACTGTCACTAGAAACAAATTTATGATCAGAATGGGCATACTTACAGTCACCAAAAAGAAGCCCAAGGTCATAAACTAGATCAATAGAAGCAAGTTGTTCCATCCTGAAATCTTCATTAGGCAAGATATTTTCACAAGGAGCTTTAGAAAATTTGGAGAAGTTAAACTCATAAGAATCTCCATCAAAGTTAGTTAAAACTTTCTCCTTCTTATAATCTATAATAGCTCCACAAGTGTTCAAGAAAGGTCTACCAAAAATGATAGGACAAGTTTTACTAGCTGCTGAATTAAGTATAGAAAATCAGCAGGATACTTAATCTTACCACAAAGAACTTCCACATCTCTTACAATACCAATAGGGAAAATGGTTTCCTTATTTGCAAGGTGAATAACATCAATGTCCTCAAGCTCACAAGGACCAATTTCAGGCATAATTTCCCTATAAATCTCATAAGGAATATCACTAGAACTAGCACCATTATCACATAAATCATAATAGCAATGATCACCAATTTTAATAGAAATCACAGGAACACTAGATTTTCTAAATTTTCTAGGATGAGAGACAATATTAGAAGCATCTTCATAGAAGACAATATGATCATCCTCTATATTTCTAGTGACAGGGTCTTTCACAATAGCTACCACAAGTTCAATATTCAATTGCTCATCTCAGGCTCCATAGATTTCTTAATACCCTTATTATTTGCACTAATCATCATAGAATACTCCTTTACCTTAGCTGGAAGAGGTATTTTCTCAACATAAGGTTCAGGCACAATATGATTAGTAGTAAAAACTTCAACGCTTCTAACAGGAACATGACTAACAACATCTTTATAAGGTGCATGGTACTTATTCCACTTCTTTTTGGGAATTTCTATGTAAGAGGCAAAGGCCTTAAAATAGTTGGCAATACTTTGGGAATCAAGACCAAACTCATTGCTAATATCACGGAAGTCATCATTTCCCATAAAAGATTTAATGCATTCATAATCATAGTTTATACCTGACTTTCTTCCTTTGTCATTCTCCCAAGCTTCAGTATTCTCTTGAATATGGTCTAGTAAATCCCATTTAGATTCTTCCTTCATACGTGTGAATGATCTAGCACAAGAGGCATCTAGTAAATATTTATCATGAAGAGAAAGCCTAGCATAAAAGTTATTGATAATGATATTGTTAGGGAGTTCATGAATAAGACATTTAAGCATTAGTAACTTCAATCTACCCCAAGATTGAGTTGTACTCTCTCCATCACGAGGCCAAAAGTTATATATCAGATTTCTATCATTATGAATCTCACTGCGAGGATAGAATTTAGAATAAAAGAGAGATGCCATTTCCTCCCATTCCATGGATTTTCCATTCTTCAGCAGCTTATACCATTCTTCAGCTCTCCCTTTTAAGGATATGGAGAGTAACTTCTTCTTCACCTGGTCAGTTGTGATACCTGCATGAACGGTTTCACAGCATAGTAAATCAAAAAAATTCTACGGATGCAAACGGGAAAGCCAAGATCTAATCTAGGAGATGCAAACAACGAGGGGGGATAGATGAGATCTTCATACCCTTGAAGATTCGCACAGCAGAACGTTCGACGGAACGTGGTTGATGTAGTCGTACTCGCTTCTCCTCCTCGCGATCCGATCCGATCTAACACCGCAAGTGGCGATGCCTCCGAGAGATGCACACGTGCGGCACCTCGACGTCTCCTCCTTCCTCGGTCCAGCAAGTGGGGTGGAGAGATAGATTGGATCTACAACACGACGGCGTGGTGCAAGTGGTGGAGAGTTTCTGCGGCAGGGCTTCGCCTCTGCAAGGGGAGAGAGAGAGAGAGGAGGGCGGCTAGGGCTTGAGGAGGAGGTGTGGGGAGGGTGCGCCCCCAGCCCTCTTTATATAGAGGGGTGGGCGGCTGGCCCTTGCCCCTCCCCCAAGCCCTAGGGCCGGCGGCCAAGGAGGGAGGAGTGGGGGGCAAGTCCCCCCCTTCTAGAAGCTCCCCTAGGGTTTCCCCTAGGGCTTGGCCGGCTGGGCCTATGGGGCCTTGTGCCCCTGGCCCAATGCGACCAGGGCACTCCCTCGTAGGCCCACGCCCCCTCCCGACAAGTGGGTCCACGTTGGTCCCACTCCGGAAGGTTCTAGAAGCTTTCGGTACAATACCGAACAATTCAAATCCAAAACTGTTTTCCTTATATGAATCTTATTCTCGGACCATTCCGAACCTCTCGTGGACGTCGGATCTCATCCGAGACTCAACAAAAACTCATAAACCAATTATCCATTCTATCCTAGCGTCAAGACACGTTAAGTGTGTGACCCTTCGGGTTCGAGAATATGCAGACATGATCTTCTATCAATAATCAACAGCGGGGTCTGGAAACCCATATTGACTCCCACACATTCATCGATGATCATATCGGATGAACCACGATGCCAGGATTCAATCAATCCCATATATATTCCTTTCGTCGCATGATATTTTTACTTGCCCGAGATTCGATCGTCGGTACCGTCATACCTAGTTCAATCTCGTTCACAGCAAGTACTTTACTCGTTCCATAATCCGATATCACTTTGTGATTAACTCCTTAACCACGTGCTTGCAAGCGGTGTTGATATCGATTACCGAGTGGGCCCGAAGTACATCTCTCCGAATTGGGAGGGACAAATCCCATCTCGATACATACAACCCAACAGGTACTTTCCGATCACCTGAGAGACACCTTTATGATCACCCTATCATAGGATGACGTTTGATGACCTCAAAGCTTTCTTCCGATACCAGGGAGTTGCATTATCTCATGGTCTAAGGAATACAATATTTGACATAAGAAAAGCTTCGCAAAGATGAACACGATGACACGATCTAATTGCTCTGCTTAATTTGGGTCTGTCCACCATATCATTCTCCCAATGTTATGATCTCATTATTAATTGACGACTCATGTCTATGGTTAGGAAACCTTAACCATCATTAATCAATGAGCTAGTCCATAGAGGCGTACTAGGGACACGGTGTTGTTCACAAACCACACAAGTATTAAACTTTCTGCTTAATACAATTCTAGCATGGAATATAAACTTTATCATGAACAAGAATTATAATAATAACATCTTTATTATTGCCTCTAGGGCATAATTCCAACAGTCTCCCACTTGCACTAGAGTCAATAATCTAGTTTACATCTGGCAACAATCTAACACCCATGGCACTAAGGTGCTGATCATGTTTTGCTCGTGGAAGAGGTTTAGTCAATGGAGCTGCGACATTCAGATATGTATGTACTTTGCTAATCTTCAGATCTCCATCTGTTATATAATCTTGGATTATATGAAACTTCCGGTTGATATGCTTGGTCTTTGGATGATATCTTGGTTCCTTAGCCAGTGCTATGGCGCCAGTGTTGTCACACAATATCTTCAGTGGGTCCAAGGCACTTGGAACCATACCAAGCTCAGTGATGAAGTTCCTGATCCAAACTCCTTCACTTGACGCTTCTGCAGCAGCCATGTATTCCGCTTCCACTGTAGATCCCGCGATTACGCTTTGCTTGCAGCTTCTCCAGCTCACAGCTCCTCCATTCAAAATATAAATGTATCCTGTCTGAGATTTAGAATCATCCTTGTCGGTGTCGAAATTAGCATCGACGTAACCCTTTACGACGAGCTGTTCATCACCTCCATAGACTAAGAACATTTCTTTAGTTCTATTTAAATACTTTAGGATGTTCTTCACGGCTGTCCAGTGTTCCACTCCTGGATCACTTTGGTATCTGCTCGTCAAACTAAGAGTATTGGACACATCCGGTCTAGTACACAGCATGGCATACATGATAGAACCTATGGCCGAGGCATAAGGCACTTTGCTCATAGCTTCTCTATCATTTACCGTAGCTGGACACTGAGCCCTGCTCAATATCTTACCTGACAACATAGGAACTGAACCTTTCTTTGCCTTATCCATTCTGAACCTTTTCAGAACTTTGTCTAGGTATGTACTTTGGCTTAAAGCTATCAGGCGTCTTTGTCTATCTCTATAGATTTTGATGCCCAATATATAAGCAGCTTCCCCTAGGTCTTTCATTGAAAAACATTTGTTCAAATAACTCTTCACATCGTTAAGCATGTCAATGTCATTTCCAATAATCAATATGTCATCCACATACAGTACCAGAAATGTCACTGAGCTCCCACTCACTTTCTTGTAGATACAAGCTTCGTTGCAATTTGGAACAAATCCAAAGCTCTTGATCACTTGATCAAAACGAAGGTTCCAACTCCGAGATGCTTGCTTCAGTCCATAAATGGAACGCTGAAGTTTGCATACTTTATCAGCATCCTTAGGATCGACAAAACCTTCGGGTTGCATCATATACAACTCTTCATCAATGTTGCCATTGAGGAACGCAGTCTTGACATCCATCTGCCATATTTCATAATCATGAAACGCAGCAATTGCTAATAAAATCCGAATGGACTTAAACATCGCTACGGGGGAGAAATTCTCATCGTAGTCAACACCTTGAACTTGTCGAAAACCTTTCGCGACAAGTCATGCTTTATAGACAGTAACATTACCATCCGCGTCTGTTTTCTTCTTGAAAATCCATTTGCACTCAATGGCCTTTCGGTCGCTAGGAGGGTCCACCAAAGTCCATACTTGGTTTTCGCTCATGGATCCTAATTCGGATTTCATGGCCTCTAGCCATTTCTCAGAGTCTGGGCTCATCATCGCTTCCTCATAGTTCGCAGGTTCACTGTCGTCTACTAACAACACAGTTAAGACAGGGTTGTCGTACCACTCAGGAGGGGCACGCGACCTTGTTGACCTGCGACGTTCAGTAGTAGCATCGTCCGAAGCTTCATGATCCTTGTCATTAGCTTCCTCTATTGTCGGGGCAGACGGCACTGGAACAATTTCAGGCGTTGCGCTACTCTCCAACTCAAGAGAAGGTTCAATAACCTCGTCTAGCTCTACTTTCCTCCCACTCACTTCTTTCGAGAGAAACTCCTTCTCAAGAAAGGATCCATTCTTTGCGACAAACACTTTGCCTTCGGATCTGTGATAGAAGGTATACCCAATAGTTTCCTTAGGGTATCCTATGAAGATGCATTTCTCCGCTTTGGGTTCGAGCTTGTCTGGCATCAATTTCTTGACGTAAGCTTCGCATCCCCAAACTTTAAGAAACGACAACTTAGGTTTAGCACCAAACCACAATTCATATGGTGTCGTCTCAACGGATTTAGATGGTGCCCTATTTAAAGTGAATGCAGCGGTTTCTAATGCATAACCCCAAAATGATAACAGCAAATCTATAAGAGACATCATTGATCGCACCATATATAATAGAGTTTGATTCCGGCGTTCAGACACACCATTGTGCTGTGGTGTTCTGGGCGGCGTGAGTTGCGAAACGATTCCGCTTGCTTTAAGATGCGTGAGAAAATCATAACTCAAATATTCACCTCCACGATCGGATCGTAGAAATTTAATTTTTCTGTTACGATGGTTCTCCACTTCATTCTGAAATTCCTTGAACTTTTCAAATGTTTCAGATTTATGTTTCATCAAATAGATATACCCATATCTACTTAAGTCATCGGTAAAAGTGAGAAAGTAGCGATATCCACCGCGCATCGAAACACTCATCGGTCCTCATACATCGGTATGTATGATTTCCAACAAGTCCGTTGCTCTCTCCATCATTTCGGAGAACGGGGTTTTGATCATCTTGCCCATGAGGCATGGCTCGCATGTGTCAAATGATTCAAAATCAAGAGACTCCAAAAGTCCATCAGAATGGAGTTTCTTCATGCGTTTTACACCAATATGACCTAGACGGCAGTGCCACAAATAAGTAGTATTATCACTATCTACCTTGCATCTCTTAGCCTCAATGTTATGGATGTGTGTTTTATCCCTTTCGAGATTCAGAAGAAATAAACCATTCACAGCAGGTGCATGACCATAAAAGATGTTACTCATATAAATAGAACAACCATTGTTCTCAGATTTAAATGAATAACCGTCTTGCAATAAACACGATCCAGATATGATGTTCATGCTCAACGCAGGCACATAATAACATTTATTGAGGTTTAAAACTAATCCCGAAGGTAAAACTAAGGAGAGCGTGCCGACGGCCATCACATCAACTCTTGATTCGTTGCCAACGCGCATCGTCACCTCATCCCTCGCTAGCAGCCGTCTATTCCGTAGCTCCTGTTTCGAGTTACAAATATTAGCAACTGAACCAGTATCAAATACCCAGGCACTACAACGAGGGCTAGTAAGGAAAACATCAATAACATATATATCAAATATACCTTTGATGGTGTCACCTTCTTGTCCGCTAAGTACCTTGGACGATTATGCTTCCAGTGACCCTTGTCCTTGCAATAGAAGCACTCAGTGTCCGGCTTAGGTCCAGACTTGAGCTTCTTCTTAGCAGGGGCAACGCGCTTGCCGCTGCCTTTCTTGAAGGGCTTCTTTGCACCCTTACCTTTCTTGTAGCTGGGGGACTTGTTGACCATCAACACATGATTATCCTTCTTGATTTCCACCTCCGCAGCTTTCAGCTTAGCGAAGAGCTCGGTGATCGTATCAGTGGAACCAATCTGATTATGAGTAACTACAAAACCTTTGTAGCTAAGAGGGAGTGATTGCAGAACCCTGTCAATCTTGAGCTCCTCTGGAATCTTGCAGTCCAGTTGCTCAAGGCGTTGAGTGTAGCCCGACATCTTTATGGCGTGCTCACTAACGAAACTCCCTTCCTCCATCTTGCAGTTAAAGAATTTCTCAGAGATCTCATATCTCTCAGAACGGGCCTGAGTCTGAAACATAGTTTTCAGTTCCTCAAGAATCTCAAAAGGCCCGGGGAAATCCTCAAAACGATTTTGAAGGTCTGATTCCATAGCAAACAACATGGTGCTCTTAATCACACCATAATCATCTTTGCACGACTGATAAACAGCTTTCTCATCACCAAGCATCTACAGAGGGCTTCACCTAAGCTTCTCAAGGACATAGTCCTTTGTCCACCGTAGAGAATGATTCTCATGAACCAGTTGGTGAAGTTAGACCCATTGTTCTTAAGCTTTTCTTTCTAAGCAAAAACGTTGAAGTTGAAGTTGGACTTAGCCATTTGATCTACAAAATTTGCAAGTACAATTTAGACTATGTTCATGATAACTAGTTCAACTTAATCAAATTACTAGATGAACTCCCACTAAATTCAACATCCCTCAAGTTGTTTAGTGAACATGATCCAAATTCACCACACCTAATCCGATCTTCACGAGAAGAGATGTGGTTTCAATGGTGGACAACGAAGTGTCGATCATATCATTCATATGACTCATGCTTAACCTTTTGGTTCATGTGTTCCGAGGCCATGTCTATACATGCTAGGCTCGTCAAGTCAAACCCAAGTATTTCCGCGTGTGCAAAACTGGCTTGCACCCGTTGTATGTGAACGTAGAGTTTATAGCACCCGATCATCACGTGATGCTTGAACACGGCGAACTTTCGCAACGGTGCATACATGGGGAGAACACAGTTTTTATCTTGATCTTTAAGTGAGGAATCATCTTATAATGCTACCATCGCGATCTAAGCATAATAAGATACAAAAAAGGATAAACATCACATGCATATAACTTTATGTGACATGGTATAGCCAATCTTCGCGCAATGATCTCCATCTTGTGCGTGCCAGCATGATCTTCATCACTCCACCATGATTGCCTCCACCACGAATAGCAACTACAACTATTGTTAACTACTTAGCGACAAAGTAAAGCTATTACATGGCGTATAAGAAGTGGACACACAGGTCATACACAATTATAAAGACAATCATATGGCTCCTACCGGTTGTGTACTCATAGACATGCAAGTCATAAAATATTACAAAACATGATCATTGCATACAACATACACATCATATCTTGGGCCATACCATATCACAGAAAACACTCCCTGTAAAAACAAGTTAGACGCCTCTACTTTGTTGTTGCATGTTTTACGTGGCTTATGGGAGTAACAAGCTAAGAACGATTCTTACCTACGGAAAGCCACAACGGTGATATTATGGTTGCCAAACTCCGGTGTAAATCCCATGACAACTATAGTGAGAAAGCGGCATCCACACCAGTAGCATGTGGAACAAGCCACACGTCAAGTGCGGAGCCGGTCTCGCGAACGAGGTCGCGTAAAGTTTGCCTGGACCGCTTCGATCTCACTATCCCGCGTCATAAGAAGTACACAAATAAGAGGCTTGCAACAGAAAACATCAACGCCCGCAACAACAAGCATGTTGCGTTCTACTCGTGAAACACATCTACGCATAGATCTAGCTCTGATACCACTGAAGGGTTTCGCAGCATAGTAAATCAAAAAAATTCTACGGATGCGAACGAGAAAGCGAAGATCTAATCTAGGAGATGCAAACAACGAGGTGGGGATAGATGAGATCTTCATACCCTTGAAGATTCACACAGCGGAACGTTCGACGGAACATGGTTGATGTAGTCGTACTCGCTTCTCCTCCTCGCGATCCGATCCGATCTAACACCGCAAGTGGCGATGCCTCCGAGAGATGCACACGTGCGGCACCTCAACGTCTACTCTTTCCTCGGTCCAGCAAGTGGGGTGGAGAGATAGGTTGGATCTACAACACGACGGCGTGGTGCAAGTGGTGGAAAGTTTCTGCGGCAGGGCTTCGCCTACGCGCAGTCGGGAGGGAGAGAGAGAGGAGGGCGGCTAGGGCTTGAGGAGGAGGTGTGGGGAGGGTGCGCCCCCAGCCCTCTTTATATAGATGGTTGGGCGGCTGGCCCTTGCCCCTCCCCCAAGCCCTAGGGCCGGCGGCCAAGGAGGAAGGAGTGGGGGCAAGTTCCCCCCCCCCTTCTAGAAGCTCCCCTAGGGTTTCCCCTAGGGCTTGGCCGGCTGGGCCTATGGGGCCTTGTGCCCCTGGCCCAATGCGGCCAGGGCACTCTCTCGTAGGCCCACGCCCCCTCCCGACAAGTGGGGCCACGTTGGTCCCACTCCGGAAGGTTCTAGAAGCTTCCGGTACAATACCGAACAATCCGAAACAATTCCGAAATCCAAAAACTGCTTTCCCTTATATGAATCTTATTCTCCGGACCATTCCGGAACCTCTCGTGACGCCCCTGGATCTCATCCGAGACTCAACAAAAACTCATAAACCAATTATCCATTCTATCCTAGCGTCGAGACACGTTAAGTGTGGACCTTCGGGTTCGAGAATATGCGCATGATCTTCTATCAATAATCAACAGCGGGTCTGAAACCCATATTGACTCTACACATTCATCGATGATCATATCGGATGAACCACGATGCCGGATTCAATCAATCCCATATATATATATTCCCTTAAATGACGATATTTTACTTGCGAGATTCGATCGTCGTGCATCGTCATACCTAGTTCAATCTCGTTCACAGCAAGTACTTTACTCGTTCCGTAATCCGATATCACTTTGTGATTAACTCCTTAACCACGTGCTTGCAATCGGTGTTGATATTGATTACCGAGTGGGCCCGAAGTATATCTCTCCGACTTGAGAGGGACAAATCCCATCTCGATACATACAACCCAACAGGTACTTTCCGATCACCTGAGAGACACCTTTATGATCACCCTCTTATAGGATGACGTTTGATGACCTCAAAGCTTTCTTCTGATACCAGGGAGTTGCATTATCTCATGGTCTAAGGAATACAATATTTGACATAAGAAAAGCTTCGCAAAGATGAACACGATGACACGATCTAATTGCTCTGCTTAATTTGGGTCTGTCCACCATATCATTCTCCCAATGATATGATCTCATTATTAATCGACAACTCATGTCTATGGTTAGGAAACCTTGACCATCATTAATCAATGAGCTAGTCCATAGAGGCGTACTAGGGACACGGTGTTGTTCACAAACCACACAAGTATTAAAGTTTTCGCTTAATACAATTCTAGCATGGAATATAAACTTTATCATGAACAAGAATTATAATAATAACATCTTTATTATTGCCTCTAGGGCATAATTCCAACACTGCACACTTAAACAACCCGCATAATTCATGGATAAAAAGAAAGTGATCACCAGGATGGACAGTTCCATCCCCAAAATAATAATTATCCATAACACGATCAACAATACTTGTAGGTATCTTAAAAGGATCTATATCAACACGTGGTGGTTCATATACTACCCTAACAGTGGTAGTAGTTTTCCCAAACAGAAAACCAAGTGGGTTATCCATATTGGAAACAAAGCAACAAATAGAAACAAAAGAAATACTCACAGTCGAAGTTTCCTTTACCAGTTCCACTCTTCAATAACGCTTCACTCCCGGGCAACGGCGCCAGAAAATAGTCTTGATGACCCACAAGTATAGGGGGTGTATTGTAGCACTTTCGATAAATAGGAGTGTCGATCCCAACGAGGAGCAGAAGGTGTTGACTAGTGGTATGGAGCAGGAAATCTCTGTAAATACTTAGCAAACGAATTTTTAGGGGTTTTCTGATAAATCAACAAAACAAAGTGCAAGTAATAAAGACAACGAACAACTGCAAAAAGTAGCCCAATTCTTTCTTAGCAAAGGACAATCCGGTGGAAATACTTATAAGGACCAAACGTTCTCGAGGACACGTGGGAATTCTGTCAAGTGCTTTCGCTTCAAATAGCTGAGTACACTTCTTTGGTGTTGTAAGTGTTGTGTGGGTGAACCTGTGCTAATGTACCGACCTTACTTAGACTAATACATACTTGTGATTAAACCCCCTGCAAGAATCCGCAACTACAGAAAAGTAATTAAGATATAAACCTAACCACGACCTTAAACTCTGAGATCCTACGCTCCCTTATGCAATGGTGTCCTAACGGGGGTTCAGGTTTCTGTCACTCCGGCAACCCCACAATTAGTAGCCAAATACACAATGCATTCCCCTAGGCCCATAAATGGTGAAGTATCATGTAGTCGACGTTCACATGACACCACTAGAAGAATAGCACCACAACTTAAATACTAAACTATTGAATAATAACTCAACACAAATCCACTACTAACAACATGACCCATGTCCTCAAGAACTAAACGAACTACTCTCAAGGCATCATATGGATCAAGATCAAAGATGATATGGTAATGGATAACAATCCGAACATAAACAATAATCCAGTGGTTCCACTCACAAGCATCAACTACAATAGTAATCAACACCGGGAAAATTTCTCCTAAGAACTAAAGCAATATCCAACACAATTGTTACAGCGGGATGAAGTGGTGATGATGGTGTGGATGATGATGATGATCCCGATGAAGCCTAGGTTTGGTTGAATTTGACTTTTTCCAATTGAGTTTTGAATTCGAATTTTCAACCTAGTTTGTCTTTTGTTACCGGGCCAGTTCTAGCCACAACAACTGTCATGTGGGCCGCTAGAAGTTGACTGAGAAGAAGGTTGTGGTGGTTGCGTAGTGTGGGTGACAAGTAGGTCTAGATGTCATTAGGATAGGAAAAAATGGAAAAGGGGAAGGCGCGGGGAGTGAAACCCATGACCTCCTTCATATCCGGTTTGTTCCTTCAAAGATCAAGTGTCGGGTATCATCTCCAAGCCGCTCTCACTTCCTTTGTTTCAGGAGTGTAAGCACACTAAATATGTTGTCGATAGTTGAGTTTGAGGGTGGGTGATAGAATATATAGTTACCATGTTTGTGCTAACCATAATTAGATAGAAATGATCGAATCACGTTTAATTAACGATGTGATTGTGTTGTAAATATATATATGTCATATGCCACATCGCCAGAGGTGTCGGTGATTGTCCCCTTAGTTCTCTTTCACAAACCCATCTAGATTTACAGTCTTGCTTATTGCAACGGTATGCTTTACTACTTATAATATATAATATAGTCCCTCCGTCCGTTTCTATAAGACCACTTCTCTTTCCGTGTCAAACTTTGAATAAGAACTTAATCAACCAAACTTGAGTAATATGTCATCCAAAAAATATCATAGTATGCGCATTTGAAAGAACTTTCCGATGAAACAAAGCCAGGGGTACACATGACAACTCTCCTAGATGTATTCGGGAAACAAATGTGCTATCTAGTGTTTATTTGATGTTGTTAGTCTGAGTGAGATCGTTTACACATTGCCGCTGGGTTAGTTCAAAACTGTGACACGTATTATTATGAATTGGAGAAAGTAGTATTTCTCACCAACTTTTTACGCTATAGATTGTGTGGAATAGAGGTAGGTGCGAGTTGCGAGCGCAACGCTTGGAAGTCGACGTCCGACAGATTAACAACCACATCTTATCTTGTTCCTCCTCGTGTTGGAATCCAGTTGGTCACATGACAACACATCGCGTTCACGGACCCGATCGTACAGACTTGTCATCTGTCGCGCGGCCGCGGCACGGCCCTCAAACGACGGTGACATTTCAAACCTCCTCGGATTGGAGGCGGGATCGATCGATGGCGCGCGCGTGAGCGGAGGAGCAACTGCATGGCTGCGTCCGTCGACGATCGAGCGAGCGAGGGAGAGGCCCTGCTGGCCGCCTGGCCCCTGCTTCCTCGCCACCAACAACAGCTACAGATCTGTCTGTTTCCGCGCATGATTGCAAAACCAGCACCACCGGCGGCAGAGATCTCGTCGTCCGATGGATGGATGGATCGATCCGGTCGCCGTTGGCCCTTTGCTGCCTGGTTTTTTCACCCTTGTAGCTAGCTAGCCAGCGATGGCTTCCCCGCGTCTTCTCTGTCGGTCGATCGTTCGGTCTCGCCGTTTACCTGCAGCGCGGACGCACGTACAGCAACCGAGTGCTGCGCCAACAGACTGTAAACGGCAGTTAACCCGAGATGGATAAGGCGACGCACGTACGTATGTACGTACGTGTGCACTGTAACTGCGGCGCAGCTGACATGCATGGTTTAAACTCGATCTGCAGGGTGATAAATAAGGGAGATACGCTGGACGGGCCAGGGATTCACGAGGACGGAGGGATGGAGACGTACGCGACGCCTGTGACGCGGAGCAGAGGCTGTACGCGGAAGAAGCTGGAGCTGGGGGACGTCCCCCCTATCCCAGACGGTATCGGCCTAGCTCCTTGCAATTGAAACGCCCTTGTCCTGGCGCGTCATGCTAGCTGTGCTCGTGGACCTGCTGCATGCGTGCCGTCGCCTACGTACGCCCCCAAACGATCGGTGTCATCGCCCGGCAGGCCGGCAGCAAATAATCCTCTGCAGTGCACGGACACGGCGGATTTGCATTGCATGCATCATCATCATCATCATGCTCAGTCTCGGGTGGTGTACTAACAGCAGCAGTTAACACTGCAGATACGTCCGTCCCGCGATCCATCTCTGCATTCACCGTCCCTTGCGGTACGAGTTCAGAGACTGCCAGTCAGTCTGCTAGTAACATTAATCATTTTCACCCCCTGAGCGTGACCACTCAGTTAAGGCGCCTCATGCCGACGGGTCAAGGTCCGTACGGAGGGTAGGCCACGGCGGCGGCGGCGACAAGGGAGGAGGGTGCAGCCGGCGATTAGTCGTCGAGATGTACGCACTAGTAGTGGTGCTCCCTCTCCCTCCGTCGGTGGGGCGCCACGGACAGGGGCTTGCCGATGCTAGGAACCGGACACGGGAACAGCCAACCAGCCTGCCGTGCTGGTTGCGGTGGTAGGCCACGCACGAGAGCATCTCCGCTCGCCTACCAGTAGGCTGATTTAGACGCCGAATTTTGGTCCGGACGCCGAAAATCGGTCCAGTCGTCTATCCAAGGACTTGTTTTCGGCCGGATTTCGGCCATTTTTTGTCTGGACTACCCAGGCCGAACCCAGGTTTTCGGGTACGCCCTAGGGACGCCGAACTCAGCGATATCGGCGAAAAAAATCAAAGCGGCGCGTGGACCCGCCGAGTCAGTGATGAAAGCCGAGTCGTCGTCATCCTCGAAACCACGCGGCGACCGCCGAGCAACTGCCCGTCGCGTCGACCACGCGTCGCCGATTCTGGCGCCACGCGCCCTCGGCTCCATGACGGACCGGCGGTCATTAAGTTCCCGTCGTTTCCACTTTTTCCGCCCTCGCCGCTACACCCCTCCCGCCATTTTTCCGGCCTATAAAAAGCCGTACATCTCGCCGTCTCTCTTCACAGTTCCTCACACCACCACAACTTCGGCGAACTTCGGACATTCACACCTTGCTTCCTTGCCAACTCCGCCGAGAAGCCATGGCCGGCCGTCGCACGCTGTCGCCATGGGAAGCCCGGCTCCTCAGGGAGGTGCGCTATACGGCCCCGCCGGACACTCGCCTCCCCCGAGGCTGGACACTCAGCGCCGACGGGATCCCTGTTTACCGATGTTCGACGGCGGCGAGATCTCGCCGGAGAGATCCAGGCGACTATCGCCGCCATGGAAGACCCAGACCTCGCCGGAGATATCCAGGCCGCTATCGCTGCCATGCAAGACCCGGATCTCAAGGATCAGGGCAACTTGGACTTCTAGAGGCAGTTTTTCGCCGATAGGCGCCTCGAGAAACTCGCCCGACACGATAGACCGCCGGGCTCACTGCCGCCACGTAACAATATGGCTTACCACCGCCGCTGGTGGAACGTTCCAGGGCGGACACTCGCTGGATTCATGGCGCACATCGAGGCTGGTAACAACCCCCGCCTCGGCCTGTAGTTGCGGCGTCCGGCGGCGACCACAGCGGCGTCCTTTTCTAGTTAAACCGATGTACTATGTTCCCCTCGCCTAATTTAATGAAATTCCGCCTATATTTGCCGAGTTTAAGTGAATTTAGCCGAACCTAGAAACGCGATCTAGGTACGCGAGTGGGCGACTGGGCGTACCCAGACCGAAAACACGATTCGTCCAGACGAAAATCGGGGTCCGCCCAACGAGTGGAGATGCTCTGAGCGTGACGCCCGCTGACCAAACCGCCACGCCCCGATTCATCACATAGTCAAGTCACACGATCGGATCTATAGTTACCTACTACTACTACTGCTTTCCACTGTATCTCAGATTGTGCCGGCCTGTCTGCCTGGATCAATCATCATGGTCTACACTACACGTACTTTACAGCAGCTTCAATGAATTACTAATCAGGATTTGCCTTGATTTAAGCACAAATTGCACGGGTATTTTGTCGGAGGAATCCAAGGAAAAAAAATCATGTGTGTTCGTTCTTAATTAAAGTGTCTTCATGTAGTAGTAGTAGTTGGTTTCTAGACAATGTCTAGGCTGGGGATGTTGGTTGGATCTCAAACACAGCTCCTGCACCTGCCCGAATTCAGGCTGCGATTGTCGTTCAACTTATTGTAGCACCCTACCAACGCGGCAGGGATGTGTCATTGATCAGCACGCATAATAATTGGAAATCTATAGACGCAGGATTGTACCGCAACCAGTACGTACCTGACAAGCAAAATTCATGTGCTACATGCTATTTGTCCCTGAAACCTGACAGTCTATGGAGGACCTAAAACCCTCAAACGGAACATCAATTTGATCCTCAAATACACACTATATATATGCAACTCTCCCCGACACACATGGTACTGAAGACCACAGAACGACATCAATATATATATATCACATAAAACTGGAATGACATCGCAAGTATCGTCAACCGCCGTCCCCTGGCATCAAGCCTCTTCCGAACATATCTCAAAAGGTGTTTCACGTTTCTATCGCACTGTCAAACTATTTGGATAACAGGATCCATGTTCACAATGCAATGTGTCTTTCCTTTGTTCAGTGCATTCTCATCTCTTACCACTCCACATTTCCACTAATGGTAGGCAAGTGCAGTCGATCATGAATGGACAACAAGAACAGAGGCAAAAACATGCACTGCTTGTGGACATTAACTACTGCAGCTGCACCAGAGATGGTAAATGCACATCCCAGTGGTGAATCTACTAGTACTATAATAATAAACTTAATAAGAGAAGATGACAATTCAAGTGACACAATACGAAGGATCAAGATTTGGATGTGATAAAGTTGAACACGCCCTAAACCATAAACCCTTCAGGTGAACTAACTGGGACACCGGGGTCAGTCAACCAAGAACTAAGAAATCTCAGCCAACACCATCAGCCAACACCATCAGCCACAAAAACAAGAAAACCTAGATAAAAAGCTACCAAAAGAATCTTGAGGTTTACTAGACTGTAGGCTTGGCCAAATGAGATTTACTCAGTTGACCTGGCATTAGTAAATCCGCTAAAATTCATGCCTGGCCACCAAGGTCCATGGAAGTGTGCAGAGATGGTATGGTAGGCATCTATGTGGATCTCAGTTACATTTGGAGATGAACTTCAAATGCATGGCCACCAAGGTCCATGGAAGTGTGCAGAGAAGGTATGGTAGGCATCTATGTGGATCTCAGTTACATTTGGAGATGAACTTCAAATGCATGTGGACAAATGCATATACTTATCAAAAAGTCCAACTACACTACAGTACTCAGCCACATGAAGTTCCTTTATGGGTGTAGCAGGCTGATCTAGGGTTTATCAGTACTACTCTTAGTACTCACAGACCTTAACTAAAAAAGTATACTCCAAATCAAGTGGTAAAGGGTATTGCAGTAATATAATACAATATCCTGTATCTGTACCTCTACATTTGATCCCACGAGTTACTGAACTAGACACGAATGCTGGAAGTTTTTAAAGGGAGGCACAAATAGTTTTGCCAGAGGCCTATAATGTAAGCGAGTAAAGATCCTGTACTAATCATTGATTCTTCGAGGAGTGACGAAACAGAGTACCAATCATGGATGCTGACAAAATAGTAGGCATCACAAAAATGAGAAGATAAAAGAACATATAATGTCGACAATTTGGTAACTCAGAAAACCAATATAAACTGTTATGTTCCTCTACCGATCCGTTTACGGATCCTTTTCATTCACCGCCTTCAATGATCAAAGCAGCCCTTGCTCAAAGTTCATTGGAAATTTATACGGAACAGAAATACAAAACAGGACAAGAGAGCTCTCGTCTCTACAACATCCAAATTCCTTGTTCCTTCTCTGCCTACACTAGCATCCCGGGACCCTGACAGCATGCCCCTTACATATGTTGATTGCTTGAATAGGCTCGCGGCGAACTGTTTGATTTTATGGGTCAAGTATTGTCTGGTGTTTTTGTTCCTTTCAGCAACTACTTGACCATGCCATGATTCTCGAGTGATCAAACTAAATTGAGGTGTTTGAAACAACAAAAGTGCCAAAACGGCAAGCAACACACCTGGAGCATAGCACAACATGAGATCAGTCATCTGCCAATCCTCCTCCTTTTGCTTGCTGAAGAGCTCTGGTAGCATGCTGCTGGAGATCCAACAGCAGTATCATCACTCTGTTGGCTGAGACAGGCAGCAGCATCTAACACGCCTATGGGGCTTTGCGGCACAGAGAACATTGATGATCCAGCTGACTTTAGAACAATGCTTCCCATCATTATCTTGTCTTGAATCAATTCGTAGCATCTTAACACTCTCTCCTACAAGACATAAAGGGTAATTAGGCAAATGAAGTAATAATTCAAGCACATATTGGCATGTACAAGTTACCATTCAAGGTGGGGCAAATGGTTTAGTTGGTGATAACATTGAGCTGACAGCTACCTTGTTTATATACTTGCAGTTAGTTGTAGCCCTCTCAACTACTGAATCATTGCGCTCCCCGAATGCAGAGAGTGCGACACTTGCAGCAATCTCTGAAGGTCTGAACACCAGGAAATCAGCTCCTGAGATCCAAATTCTGAAACTTTAGGAATTGATCGCCGGCAGATTGTACACACTGATTGACGAATACAAGAAATGAGATCCAACCTAGCATTCATACCTTTAGCTGTGCTCAAGATGAGGTCAGTCGAGCGGGATAATGCGAGCATGGAGGGTGCGTCACAGTCACTGAATTTGTGAAGGAAGTAGTCAATAAATGAGCAAGCTGTAACAGCTTGCATCCTCCACTTTAAGGTGCTTAGCACCAAAAGCTCCATTCTTTTTATGGTCCTTGCCTCAAAATACTTGGCCTCGACCACCTGTGAAGAAAAAAATCATCAATTGGGCAATTGCTTGAGATGAAATATTTCACAATGTATGTGCAGATCGGTTAAGAGATGCAGATCACTCACTGACCTGCAGGTCCACGGGGAATGGCACATAGGTCTCCTCCATCTTTGAAGCGAGAGACAAGCAAGCCACTGCCAAGAGCTGTGTCATCCAATCTTTGCCTTCCTGCCACGAGAAACGAAATGATTTCAACAACATTGTGGGATTTTAGCAGGATTGCTTGCGTTGGTACTGAGATGATAACTTACAGGAAGTTCATAGACCGAGAGGAACCTATCCAGGTAGTTGACAGACAGGACTGCAGTCAACGGCGCAAAATTGTAATGCTCGATGACCTATCAGCAGAGAATTGCAGATTTGGTTTCAAAAAAAAAAAGCAGAGAATTGCAGATTTAATCAGCTACCAGGGCAGTACGGATCAGGACGGTACCAACGAGCAGCAATCCAATGGGAAATCCGTAGGGAAATGGATAAAGGAGGCATTTTTACTCGAATCCCGCCCATCGCATCTCAGTACATCACTATCGACACGAGGAAACGAGGATTCCAATCGGGGCAAGAGGGGGGAGCTCACCTTCCAAATCCAATCTATGGCGTCCCTCCTGACGGCGGCCAAATCCGGGCCCCCGAGCCGCCGCAGCAGCATCTGGGGGTACCCGTCCATGGGCATGTGCTCCTCCTCCCTCTCGACGAGCGCCGCAATGCAACCATCGGACTGCACGGGGTGGTACATCGAGAATCCATCGGCGCCGCCACAGCCGGCGGCGGCGTGGCGGGTCGGCGTGACCGCCGCCGCCGCCGCCCAGGAGCACTCCTCGTCGTCGTCAAGGCCGAGAATGGCCGCGTTGTCCTCCGCGCAGAGCAGCACGGAGGCGGCGCAGTCGTAGCTGGGAACCATGCTTCCTCCTCCGCCTACTAACTTCGCCAAGAACGCGGTAGTGGAAAGAAATGCTGGATTAATGAGCAATCAATCAACCGATGCAACTGATTCTATCCCCCAATCTTTTCTCCGCGAAATTTATTGCTGCCGGCTTCCGATTCCTCCTCCCCCTCCTTCTCCAATCCTCCTCTCCCTGTTCTTGATTTATTAAGGATAAATAAAAGGATATATTTTTTTCCTTTTTTGTCTGAGGTGTTCTTCTCAAGTGGAGATTGAGAGGGTGGAGGGAGGGGGAGGAGGAGGCTGGAGTGGAGGGCCACTGTAGAAGCAGGATGCGGGACTGGAGGCGACGAGCGAGGGTTTTGCTTTTGTAGGTGCTGCCTCTCTGTTTCTCAAAAAAAAAAAATGGTGCTGCCTCTCTGGTGACTGGTCTTCCCGGTGGGGGGGTGGGAGGAGGAGGTTGCTATCACGGGGGAGTAGGAGGGGGTATTGGTAAAACTGTCTGCGACTTGTTTGGGGAGTTGTTTTGTTTTTGGCATCTTCCTAGGAGTGAGCCTTGAAGAGCGGATCCTTTGCGGGCACGACACTAACTCCGGTTTTACGTGTACCGTGTCGCTCGCTTGTTTCTTTCTTTTTTGGTTCTAGCCTGGTGTATAGGCTAGTAATAAATGTGATGTTGCTTTAATACAATTAAGAATAAGTAAGTACTATGCGATTTAGATACCTGTAGATTTTTTCTCGATTTTAGATCATTTCTAGATTTTATGTTTAGTGAACATTTTGCACTATACTTTGCCAAAAAAGGATTTTTTTTGCACTATAACTTCTATAAAATATAGAAATGGTTTAATCAACAAAATCTTTCATATACTTGGCACATGCTGTTTTTATTCGAAACAAAATGGCTGTTAATCTCTGTCTTCGAACTCCATGTTGAAAAAATGTACATTTAATACCCACAAAAAAGTACATTTAATGGTTAAAACTTTGTACCACTAAGCTATCTAGATGCCAATATGTCGCATAGCCATCACGGTTCTCTCTCTGGACTCTAGGCACAACTTTAGATTTGTAGATGTTAGTGTGCTATCATTTATCTACTTTTTCTTGATTTAAAATCTACATAAGGTATATTCTAATTGAGGCATCCAAAATGTTAGTTCCCTAAAGTCGGCATGGTAGACATCGACAAACACAAAAGACGAGCATTTATAGACATCAATGGGTGGATGTCGTGTTCCTCCCGATTTTCTTCCTCTTTGTCTCTTAGAGGATGCGTGCGCTTCGAAGCTTCAGCGCAATCCTTAGGACCACAAGAGGGAACTAGAACCGCGATTCACGTGGTTCAACTGGCTCCAATGTGTACACCAAGTATAGTCGATGGAGTGAGGAGTTATTGACATAGCCATCGACGGAGGGTAAGTCCATTTTAGAGTTCCACCTAAGGAGTCATGACAAGTATAGTTGTGGTGTGACCTTATACACTCGCCACTTCCTTTAGACCGATGATTTTGATAAACAAAATGATTATCCTAATATTCAAAGGGGGTAAGGCCCCATGTTAGTGAGGTCATTATTGATGAATTTAATTTTATCATCATGGATAAACTTTAGAATTTACATAACTATGAAAAAATGGTTTCCTTCCAAATATGTGGAGTCTCGTTGCATAAACACCAATAGCATACTCCCTCGTCCGCAAATAAGTGTACATCTAACTTTGGACTAAGTAAAACTTTATCAAATTTGACCAACTTTATATGTAAATATAGCAATATATATTACATCAAACTTATATATTATGAAACTAAATTTTAAAATATATCTAGTGGTATCAATATGATGCTATAAATATTTTTACGCTTTTCTATTCTACACGCAATTGTGTTTCATGTGTACACTTTGACTTAGAACAAGGCTAGAAGTACACTTATTTGCGGACGGAGGGGGTATGCAGTAACACTTTAAAATTTGTGTTAGAGAATTTGGGTTAGTCCCATTAAACAACATTAATATTCAATCGTTGGCACATCAAATAGTTTTTGTTTTTAGATCTTTATACCAAAGCCTTGAAAAATGTTGCAACATCTTATGACACGATGCCAATCGATGACAAACTCTAATATGTTAAGAAATAAAGTTGATTTTTCCTAGACACGGTAGCATGACTACCTAATTACTGTAAATTGCCGGCAAACATTCAACATATATATTGATCGCTACAAAATAGCCAAGCGTGAACTGGAAACCCTAATAGATCTTGAGTTTTGGTGAAGTTGTTTTCCAAAAAAATAAAACTGCATTTTAAAGTATCAAAAGTTCACATGTACATTTGGATGTGTATTTTCATTTGTTAGCTACGCAATGAACACAAAATGTGGAGTGTATAATAATAACTTTGATATAAATAACTTTTTTTCGTGTAGCTCACAAACTAATGTATTTTTATTAAAAAAATATACACATGAAACACAATTGCGTGTAGAATTTTTTTCTGGGCTTTTGAAACCCAACGATCCAAATGTCCGCCCTCAATGTACCTAAACTGTTGTAGTGGCTCTAAAAAATGTTTTAGTGTTCCTGTTTCCTTTTATCACACAATTTTACTTTAATTGAGGACCGATTTTGCTTTGCAACGTTGTAGTCTGGCTCCAATCAGGCGTTCTCGTCTTGTCCGGTTCAGCACATGAACCGTCTGCCCAGCTGAGCCGGTGCCTAGGTAAAATCGCCTAGCGCGAGGAGGAGGTAAGTACTACCTGCTCCGTATTTGCTCGTGAACGTACAACCGGTCGGGCACTCCCGTGGACCGGATCCACGAAACTGTAGAACCCTGGCTGCGATGGGAGGATCCACAAATCGGAAGAAATGCAGAGCCCTTCCTGCAAAAGGAGCAGGGAGGATTACACGTAGGAAAGCGCCTCGGTGGCACCACTCGCCCATATGCCATGTGGCCGTGGCACACCGCTCTCCCACGGAGTAATTTTATCAGCGGTATTGCCGGCGCGGAGATATGGCCAAGAGGTGGAGGAGAGAGGGCAGTTCCGTCATTGCGCACTCCATGTGGAACAGATTAACAGATGGGGCCAGGAGGGGTGGAACGGAAAAGGGTAGTTCGGTCTTTGCGTACGCCAGGCCATGTGAGGGTGACCATATGGGGTAGCAGGTGCGGCCAAGCGCTGGACCCGGGAGGGTGAGGGGCAGTCCCGTCATTCCGCGCGCGCGCGACCTCCAGCTCCAGCTCCAGCTCCAGCCTGCTGCTACTGCTGCGTGCCTGCAAAGGGCGGGCACGGGCACAGCCTCCGGTAGTGCGGCACGCTTTTTCTTTCTGGCGGTCAAACCTGACCCGAGGTGTAACTTCGCGCCAGGGCGGGTGAATGAAAAGACGCCGTGAAAGGAACGTCGACCTCGCCCAGGGGCCAGGCATTTTGTTGGGTACACCGACGCAGATCGCAGTCACGTTTTGTGGCGACGCGGCGAGGCAGATCGCGGGCACGCTTTGGCTGCGCTCTGGCTGTACTAGTACTACGGTGCACCGAGGCAAATGGCAGGCACGTTTCGAGGCCAGTCGCGGGCACATATCGGGTGCAGCGTGCTAGGTGCTACGGAGTATTTCACTGTAAAAAGTTACGAGGTTTTTTACCCCCCGCATAAAAAAGGTACGGTGCACACTTCCGTGCGCGTTCTATCGATGTCTAGAATTTGAATCTTATAAACACAGTTCGTTCGTGGGTTAACCACGTTTATGATTTGCCGTCCGAGAGTACCGTGCGAAGAGGAAACGTCGTTGTGTTTACCGTAAATGGAGCTGCAGGCAGCTTTTGAGCCGGAGCCTGGAGCCAGAGCCGGCTTTTGAGCCGTGATATGGAATCCGGAGCCAGCTTTTGAGCCACACACTGGAAGCCGTAGCCGGCTTTTGAACCGTGCCCTGGCAGCTATAGCAGCTTTTGAGCCGCATCCTGCCATCCCGGAGCTGCCTTTTTTAGCCGCAACGCGGCAGCCAGAAGCCCAGAACGGGTTTCCTCCCGTGAACAAGTTGTTTTCCGAATGCAGATTTTCAGCACCTGTCCACTAGTAGTATTGTTTTAAATTTATAAAACATATGAACATTCCTTAATATTTAAGCAAAGTTTTGATAGAAATTGCGTTGTATTTTGAGAAAAAAATATAAGGATATATATAGGAATAAAAATTCTTAACTTTTGGTCTGAAATTTATGTTTTTGTGTAGCCCAAAATACAACACGTTTTCTGCGAAACTTCTGACATACTTTCGAATGCACATACTTGTTTTCAGTTTTTTTTAGAGTCTTGGAATTATGTTTTTCGCTTTTTCCTTGAAAAACATGTGCACTAATGCTCTGTTGCGGGCCGGTGATTTTCGCTATTTTGCTGCCTATTTATTTTTAGGTGCCTATGTAAGTGGGAGTGGTAAAATTGTAGCCACTCTTGTCCCGTACTTTTGCCTCGCCCTTTAGCTATACATTTCAACTTATGTATGATTATTTTTGAAAGAGTTTACCCATTTTTCTCCACGTGTTGTCTTATCGTGGTAATAGAGTCTCCATTTTTTACCTCCTTTAGTATTTTTTTTGCATTTAAAATTGCATGGCTCCATTAGTTAGGCTTGATGCATCCTCATCCATCAAGTAGAATGCATGATCTGCTTCAACTTCGGGCTCGCTAAACTCTTCGTGTGCACCATGCTCTCCAGGAACACAAATTTTCGACAACCACCACATATAGCTTTTTTCGTCGCCAAAGAAGCTTGTCCTTCAGGCAAATATAGATTGCCATGGCCTCGAATCTCTTGCCGTAGATACCATCCATTGGAAGATAATAGAGAACAGTAGGAAACCAATGTCAATTTAGGACGTGATTCATCGAAGTGTCAACTTAGGGAGTGTATGTTGACTGTTTTTAGTAAGTCGAGTATAACATGAAGAAAACATAAAATAGTTGTATGCTTCCGAGTTAGTGGCTTACTCGGTGTCCACAATGACCCAACTTGTCGGCTCAGGCTTTTAGAATTGAAAAAAATAGCAAAATGGATAAAAGACACATTGTGAGAAGTCAAGGTAAAATGAGAAAATAAAATAAAAATAGGGCAAACACCGTTATAAATTAAAAAACAAAGGGTAAAATAGTGGAATTTTTTTAAGGGTAAAGAGAGTTTATTGATTATCTGAATAGGGGGTTACACTCAAGGCATAGCAGTTCCAAAACCATCGGAGGGTCTTGAAGAATCCACTGCTGATTGTTTTCAGAACCCATAGCCATCTTAGCTAAAACATGCGCTACCCTATTACAAACTCTCTTCACTTTGTGCACCTGCACATCTTGGATCCGAGCCATGTTACCTATGATCTCTTTTAGAACCGGCGACCAAGATGATTGATTTGGTTCAGAGCCATTTAACGCTGCCACCAGTTCTGCATTATCCGATTCCAGGCAGGGGGCGAAACGGCGTTTTTTTTTTTTTGAAGCGGCGTTGTAGAGGGGGACAATATCCTTTGGCGGCATGATCCGCTTGATGGAGAGGCGATACGTTTAGTGGCATGAACCGCTTGGTGGAGCGGCGAAATCGTTGGTGGCATGAACCGCTTGCTGGAGGGGCGATCGACCTCGATCCTTGTCACGTGCTCCGCATCCTCTCGCCTTGCTCGTGCGCACCGCCGCGCCCGGCACGGGTCGATCGATCGAGCCATCTCGCCCGTACACACACACATGGGTCCGCATCAATAGATGACTGACGTGCGTTGCTTCGCTGCTCCGCTTCACCTGTCGCGCGACCCTGCGCGCTCTCTCTCTCTCTCTCTCTGGTGAGCACACGCGGACGCGGTGCATCAGCTGGCCTGACATTCCATGTGTTCCAAAGTTCTCCCCTCTGCGTCTTCTCTCTCGCGGATCCCATCTAATTATGTGCCGGCAACAAACCAATCCTCACTTCCACGTCAGTGTGATAGAAAGTCGGAAAAACACCAAGTGGTGTCCCGTCTTCCTTTTGTTGCACACGGAAATTTTTGGCATCTGCGCCCGATGAGTGACGGAAAGCATCGAGCGGACGGCCGCCACCGCCCAGATGCTCGACCGAGCTAGCTCTTGGCACATTCACCAGAATTTTTTCTGAAAGTGCAAGAAATGGAGTAAATTGGGTGGAGCACTTGCGCGAATCAGATACTCCCGAAAGCAACTGAGCTAGCAGTAGCAGTAGTAGAGTAGTACGTAGTAGGTGGCCAGGAGCAAAGTTTTCCCCGCAGCAAGGACGATAGACGATCCCACAACAGCAAAAAAAAAAAAAAACCGTAGAAAGAACCCGATCGATCGATCGATCGAGGGCAAAAGGTTAATTTCCCGCACCGCTTGTCCCCTTCGTTTGTTCCTTTATTTTCCACCTCGATCTGATCCTTTCCTCTCGACTTTGTTCGCTCCTCTTTGCTAGACGGCCAAATCCACCGAAGTTTCCCGACTTTATCGCTCCGCTTTGCGCACTAGAAAATGTGCCAATAATTATTTTATTTTAACAACTAAAGAGCGCGGATACACAATACGCACAAGCACAGAAAAGACCAAGGGGGCGATGGCGATGGGGAACGGTGCGGAGCAGTCTTCTTGGATCCCAGCTAGCGAAACAGCTCTGCTGGCTTCCTCGCTCTCGCGTACGGCCGGCCGGCCGTTTGCTCTGCACGCGCGCACGCGCGGCATCAGATCTTGCCCGTTTCTTCAAGGGATAATATAGCCCAGATCGACACGGATATGCTCCACGGCGCTTCGTTTCAAATATAAGATGTTTTAGTTTTATAAAAAAATATATCTAGACCACTTTTAGTGTGTAAGTTTATTTAGGTTTGGAATAAACTTATACACTAAAAAAAGTCTAGATGTACACTACTTTCACAAACTTAAAACATCTTATATTTTAAAACGGAGAGAGTACTATATATTGGGATCATGGTTTTACCGTTGAAGAAGACAGCTCGAAGAGTTGGTACATTTATTTCCGAGAGTGGCTAGTGAGTGCACCGCGCACGCTTGCTGCGACGACAGCGAACATGGATGGATGCTGCTGAAGAAAAATCGAGATCGTGAGTCAGCCATCTCTCCTGCTTATTTATTTTTCTCGCTGAAAGATCCGAGTTTCTTATTTTTTAGATAATGGAAGCGGTCGTGACTCATCTCCATACTTGCTCGTTTCTTCTCATTATTTTTCTTATCAGTGGGAATCATTCGATCCCTTTGACCTATCGCCCGGTACTGTTCTGTTCGTCCCCTTCAATGTCACTGAGTAGGAGGTAGAGCATGCCACGGCTGACTGCTGCCCGTCCATGGCGGGCACAGTAGAAAATCTGCACCGCTTAGCGGAGGCGTGCGAACAGTAGACGCGACAGAAAATTGGCGGGAGTTTTCTTCCAGGCGTGGTGGCGTCCACACAGATCATGCAGCCGCGCGCGTGCCGTCCTGCATCCGGACGCGATCGCCATTTGCATCCCGGAGAAAGGTCAGCTCGATCGAGGCGGGAGAGGATCAGAGGAGCATGCTGCGCCGTCGGATCATCGATGGACTGTCGACCAAGGACGGCGACCGGCGGTGCATGCAGGCACAGGGCAAGGGCTGTGGACTCCGGCGGCGAGAGTTCAATGCGTCGATAGCAATCGAGAGCATAAAGAGATTGTCTCCGCGCGCTGTGTTCGAGGCAACAGTCGTCGTCAGCAGCAGCAGCGGCGGCAGCGAACAAGTACACGGCCGGGGTACAGTGGGTAGCCTCGCGCGCAGAGGCCTTGATGATCAGAGCAACAGTCTCTCCTCCCTCCGTCGTCTGCAAAGTGGGAGGCGTGCGACAGAGAGGTGCATGCGGAGAGCAGGGAGAGGGAGCTGTATATGCCTCGACGACGCCTTGAGCAGCAGTAGCCAGTAGCTAGGCAGGGGGCATGCACCGCTCACTTTTGCCGTCAGCCGTGGCCGTGGATTCGAGTAGCTGGAGACGCCATTAATGGCGGTGGCACTGTCGTCAATGCATGCTACTCGCAGCTGGTCACTCGTCATGCATGTATGATGTATCTTCCCGGCCGGCCGGCCGGCCTCCTGGATGATCTGCCAACTCTGTCTGCCTCTCGCACCCAAGAGCTTGTGCTTAAACTAGGGTGGGTCCACCAAAGTCGGAAGTAACCTCTAGGGCGATTGGGAGGCGACCGTGTTTTCGCTAGGGTTTTCCTTCGGAGGGTGGCGGTTATTCACGGCGGCTAGGTCGATCGCGGCGGCGTGATCTCCTCTGGCGGCCGGGCGTGGGGTGTCTGGCTCTCATCTTTCTCGAGAGGCTAGGCTCGGGGTTGTTCATGGCCTCACCGGTGCGACGTAAAGCGAGCGGTGGAGGCATCCATTCAAGGACTCCCTCTAGATCGCCGAGCCAATCGGGGGCGGAGGATCTGGCTGCGGGGATCTCCTCGAAGATGGGTGATCTGCTACTGACGGAGAAAGGAGCCACTGGGCTAGTGATCACGACGCGTGGAACAAACGGCGGTTCCTCGACCTAGATGGGCGGCGGTGGGCAAGGTATGCTCACCCAGGACGCTAGTCGTCAAGGCCCTAGAGCGGGCGATGCAGAGTGCTTGGGGCCTCCATGGCCCTGCACAATTCAAGGACATTGGCGACAATCGGTTCGTTGTCAGATTCACTTCAAAGGGGGACTAGAGGCACGTGATGAAGAGCGGTCCGTGTCGGTTTGATTTCAACGCATTGCTGCTAAAGAACTAGATGGTAAAACTCATCCATCTTATATGACTTTTGACACTATGGATGTTTGGTCCGTATTTTCGATCTGCCCATGGATATGATGAACAAGGTTGATGGGAAGCTGATCGGGGATGGCTCGGATAATATATTATTGTGGATGTAGATGAGGAGGGCATGGAATGGGGTGAGGAACTCAGAATCTGAGTCGCTATTAGAGTTTATCAACATATACCTAGAGGTGTGAGTTTGAAGGAATCAGATGATGATGTGGAGGGAAATGGTTTGACATTCAATATGAGAAGATACCACACTTTTGTTTTGACTGTGGCTGCTTGATCCATACTGAGGGCAAGTGTTTGGCTCCAAAAGAAGTAGTAGAGAGCAGTCACAAATAGTGGGGTGAGTGGCTTCGTCCAGCTCCATGGAAGAGTATTAAACCCCCATCCCCAGCGTGACCAGCAATGTCATCCAGCAGCTACAACAATGCTTCAGTAGGATCTGGATCTTTCACAAGGGGTGATGGATATGTCAGGGACCTGCCTCTATGTCAAAGCTACCATAGGGACTACTCCAATTCCGGCTCATCTCACAATGGTGGGCATGACCTGAGGAAGGACGGTGGAGAGGTGAATAACCCGGACAAGCACCATGGGGTGAGGGCTGATAACTTTCGGGAGGAGGAGCGCCGGGCTGTGGGCTCCTCGAGGAAAGGAAAAGTAGGCACTAGCACTTACACAAGGAGGCCTCGGCGAGTTGACCGAGATGCAGACCAAAGGGAGAAGGCACCAGCTCCACAGGATTCCATGAGTAGAAAGAGAGACACTCAATAGGTGTGGAGGCCCATTGCTGTTCAGGTGGTAGGAGAGGAAGGTTCTCAATCAGCTAGGAAAAGACAATGCACCAATTCTGTCTTTGATAGGCTTGCTAACCCCAATGAAACATCGGCGGACCCTGCTGGGCGGGGCCACCGGGAACATTGAATCTCCTTGGCCTAAACTGTCGTGGACTAGGATTGGAGGCGGCAGTGGGAGAGATACGAGACCTGGCTGGGTCCTACAATCCAGTGGTGTTCTTTCTCAGCGAAACTAAGAAGAAATCAAAGGAGATGGAGAAGCTGAGATGGAGTTTGGGGTTTAAGCATGGAGGGGAGGTTGATTGTGATGGTAGAAGTGGCGGGGTCGCTTTGTGGTGGAGAGATGGGGTTAATGTTTCAGTCCGACCTTGGTGCCAATACTACATAGATGTTGAAATAAAATTTGAAGGCAAGTGTTGGCATTTTACTAGGGTCTATGGTGAACCGATGACGGAGCTGAGATATAAAACTTGGGAGGTCTTGAGATACTTGAAGGCTCAGGACGACCATCCATGGCTTTGCATGGGGGATTTCAACGAGATTTTGTCACAGGACGAACAACTCGGAAAGAATCCTAGGAGTGAAGCGTAGATGCAAGCCTTTCGTGGTTGTCTAAATGATTGTGAGCTCATGGACCTTGGTTTCTCAGGGTACAAATACACATGGGATAACAGGAGGGAAGGGACAACCAATGTACAAGTACGGCTGGATAGGGGAACGGGGACAACGACGTTTCTTGACCAATTCTCGCTTACCAAGGTGCAGCATTGTAACACCCCAGTTTTTAGTAAATACTAATTAGGGTTGTTTGTGCATTCACGAGCATCATTCTTTAAAATGCATGCAAAGAAAAATTGATGAAAATCCCAAAACCCTAATCCTTCCCCCTCTTTTTGAAATCCATTCAAAAGGGTTTTGAATATTTTGAAAAGTACAAAAATGTTGGAGCCCAAATGGACAAAAAGGGCCCTGCAATATTCTCATATATTTTATAAAGTCTCTAGTATTTTTGAAATGTTTCAAAACAGATTTTGAAATGAGATACAAAAGAGGAAACACCAATCAGAAATAGAAAAGGTTTTCAGGAATAAAAAAATAAAGCCAACGCTCCAGCAGGCCGGCCCATCTCTCTCCTCTCTGTCTCTCTGTCGCCCGCGTGTGGCACCAGCAGCCTAGCACTAGCCCGCAGCTAGCCCAGCAGACGCCTGGTACCCCTTCGCCCTCCCTCTGTCTTCTTCCTTAAGAGCGACAAGCAGTTGTGTGGCTCCGCCGATACCATCCGTCGCCGCGAGAGCCGCGATGCCCGCCACCGCTCCAGGATATGGGGATAAGAACAGCCGTCTTCTTCTCTCTCTCCCCATACTAGTCTTGTCCCCTCTCGCTCTCTCTCGTGGATTCCCCTCTTCTGGCCAAAACCCTAGCCACCAGAGACGATGAATCGCCGTCGTTCCGAGCCCCGCCAAGCACTGTCGACGATGTCACGAGCTCCACCCCATTGTCCTATACTTGCTTGATAATCGAGTCGAGCAGAGGTGCCCCAAGTTGATCCCCAGGACCCCGTCTTCTTCGGTTCTACCCGAGCACCACCGTAGCCATTGACGATGCAACTGACCTCGCCAGCCCTCCTAGACCTCTCCAACAGCATCAGGGTGAGCATGCGGTGCACCAGCACCACCTCGCGTTCTCCCTCTTCCTCTTGTTCACTCTGCTGCCGAGCGCCACCGTCGGCCGCCGCGGTTGCTCGTCGTCTAGGCCGCTCCGACGACCAATTCGTAGAGGCGCTGCCACCTTCGTGTTTGCCTTGCTTCACTGGTTCGAGTAGGCCTAGCCGCTCATCCCCGCAAGCCCCCAATCGTTGAACCCCCCCGCCGATCTGAGGTCACCGGCGTGCTTGCGTCAGCAGCGCGCGGTCAAGCCCAGTCAAACCCTGGTCCGGGTCCCACCTTCTCGCGTGGCAGCTAAGGTGGCTCAGGGCCCTTCTGTCAGCCACTGTGGCTAGGTGTGCCTGCGGTGTGAAAAGTTTCAGTGTGGTTTAATAATGTCACAAAAAAGGATAAATCTTATAAATTCAGTATCTATTTATTTTTAAGTCATAAAAATGTGTATAATATATCAAAATGTTCAGAAAAATGAGATCTATCTATTTAAGCTATAATCATGCATTGTTAAACAACTTTCATGACAAGTTTAATTAGAAGAACATAATAACCCCTCACAGGTGATTCCGGAGTTTCCCCGAGCTAGGGTTTGCACCCCTCGGAACCCCGATTAAATGGTCGAGCATGCCTTAGGGTTACTTTTTGATACAATTTAACTTGTCATATCATCATACTTGCTTGATCATTGCATCGATGCCATTGTTGATTGTTTCCCTTTCTTTCTGGTGTTTGGTTCTTCCCGGTAGAATACGATGTCGAGATCGATATTGACGACCGAGATCAAGACCATCGAATATCAACGAACATTACCTGACCAACTGTAACCAAGTCAAGTACAAGATTCCCGAAGATCTGCTTATTGGTTATCAACGGGCAAAGGCAAGCATAACCCCACCATGATATAATCCTATGATTTCGAAAGCATTTCAATTCTTGCCATGATGCATACGATTCTACTATGGTCTTTTATATATAGATAGAGTATCCTATCTGTTGCATTACTCCCTTTAAGCTTATATTACCTGATCCACTGTTTCTAGCATAACTAGGTTTGGCTTGTGTGCACTGCTAGAGCTTATACAAGTGTCTGCTTAGTCATGCATAGCTGTCAGTGCTGGTTCATCCAGATGATGTATCAGATGCAGATAATCTAGTATGACAGGAGAACGTGATGAGATAAGATCAGAGGTGATATGAGATTAAACATGCTAAGGCTTGTATGGGAGGCCATGGTGGGATGTGGTTTTACTAGTCCCATGCTCACCACCACTAGGACTCGAGTTCTTACCTCTTGAACCAAGACGAGCGTACAACCACACGGGTCCTGGACAACCTCACGAGCAATGATACGTCCGAAACGTACCTACTTTCCCAAACACTTTTGTTATTGTTTCTCCTCTAAACTTGTGTGATTTGGATAAAACTAACATGGACTGACGTTGTTTTCAGCAGAATTACCTTGGTGTCTAGTTTTTGTGCAGAAAATCAACTATCAGGAAAAATCCCGGAAAATATGCCAAAAATTCTATTTCACCAGAAGACTCACGGAGCCAGAAGACGAGACGGAGTGGGGCTCTGAGGGGCCCACCTCCCATGCCATGCCGGCTGGGCCTGACCGCGCCTGGAGGGGGTGTGGCCGCCTCGAGCACCCCCTCGGCCTCCCTCTTCACCTATAAGAAGCCTCTTGACCTAAAAACCAAGTGGGGTTCGAAATTTTTCCAGAAAGAGTTCTGTTGTGCCGACACCACCAGAAACTCCGTTCTGGCACCCTACCGGGACGGGGAATTTGGAGAGGATCATCGCCATCATCATCAACAATGCCTCTCCATCAACCATCCATGTTTCCCTCATCTATGAGTGAGTAATCCCCGGCTATAGGCTATGGGGATGGTAGGGATTGGATGAGTTCTATCATGTAATCGAATAAGATTGTTAGGGCATGGTGCCTAGTATCTTTGTTAGTGCTATTTGACTTTGTTGCAACTTGTTGTGCTTAATGCTTGTCACTAGGGCCCGAGTGCCATGATCTCAGATCTGAACTTATTATTGATTCATGATGATAGTATTGTTTGTGATCTTATCTACAAGTTGTGTACACATATCATTGTCCGGATCCAAAGGCCCCGTGATGTAAATTAGGACAATGGGAGGATGGTTGTGATATGAGGATCACATGTGTTCACTGAGTGTTAATGATTTGCTTTGGTTCTCTATTAAAAGGAGCACCTTAATTGCCAGTAGATTCCCTTGAGGCCCCGCTACAACGGGCTGGAAGGACAAAAGATGTTGCGCAAGTTTGCATTGCGAGCATGTATGACTATATATGGAGCGCATGCCTATGATTGTTTAGTACTTGGATGATTTATGTTATTTATCTTCAATTGCCCTAGATCTTGAAATTACATGTTTAGACTCGTCCATGCAACGCCCGTCCATCCATCCCTATGCCTACTGCGCCCATATCCTACTGTTTGCTACTGTTATTACTATTGCTTTCGTTTTACTGCTGCTGCTGTTACTTTTCTATTGCTACTACGAAACTGTTGCTACTGATAAACTTCTATGAGCAAGATTATTTCCAGGTGTAGTTGAATTGACAACTCAGTTGTTAAGGCTTATAAGTATTCTTTGTCTCCGATTATGTCGAATCAATAAATTGGGTAATACTACCCTCGAAGACTGTTGCGATCCCCTATACTTGTGGGTCATCAAGACTATTTTCTGGTGCTATTGCCGGGGAGTATAGCTTTATTTGTATGTTCACTTGGATTTATTACTGTTCACTGCTATTCCTTTCATCATGGGGAAGTCTCGTGATGGAAAGTTTCCTATTTTACCATCCACTACAAGAAGAGGTACAGTTCTAAACACCTCTGCTGCTCTTGATTCACCGTCTGTTATAAGTAAGCTTGTTACACCACCACCACATACACATGCTACACACACTGCTACTACTGCTGAATCTGAAATTGCTTCTGATACTCATGATGTTACTTCTACTGTGCTTGATGCAAGTGGTTCATTAGGTCCTTTCCTAGATGCTACTATTTCTAGAACTATTTTGGGAAACACTGAAACTCCTAGTGAAGACACTATTACACCTGTTAGCTCACCTGAGTCTAGAGAGATATATGATATTAGTGATGGTTACATTGAAATGACTGATGAATTTATTGAAGAGTACCAAAACACACATGGTGCTAGTGCTATTAGGAGTCTCCTTGAGAGACGTACCATTATTCCTAAATTGTCTTCTGATGCTAAGTTTGCTACTTCTCTCATAGATATTAAAGATAAAGATTATGATTTCTCTTTTGATTTGTCCTATATAGACATTGTTGAGAAAGAACCTTTTTGTGGGACTGAAAATGAGAGTGTTGTAGCTCATATGAATGAGCTTTCCACTATGAGTGCCTTATTCTCTGATGATTTTAAGATGCGCAAGTACTTTATTACAAAGATATTCCCTTTTTCACTAAAAGGAGAAGCTAAAGCTTGGTTTAATAGATTACCTCCTGGATCCATTGATAGCCCTGATTGCTTCTTTCTTCCAAAAATATTTTCCTCCTAGTGCTAGACATGCTTCTTTGCAGAAACTTTTTGATTTTAAACAGGGAGAATAAGAGAAATTGCCTGAGTCATGGACAAGGTTCTGTGCCTTGATTCATGCACATCATGGATGTCCATTGCCTAAAAATGAGCTTCTTGATATTTATTATAATGGACTAACTGATGATTCTAGGACATGCCTAGATAGTTTTGCTGATTGTGTTTTTAGGAAAATAACTCCTACAGATGCTAAAGAATTAATGGCTAAAATAAGCAAGAATTATGATGATTGGACTTCAACTGAGCTAAATACACCTGAGCCTATTACTCCTGAACCAATTGTGCCTGAACCAGCTCCAATACCAACACCAAGGAAGAGGGGAGTGATTGCATTAAATGATAAAGTGATGAAAGAAGCTAAGAAATGTCTTAAGGTGAAAGGTATTAGAGCTGAAGATGTGAAGAATCTACCTCCTATAGAAGAATGATGTAAGCCAATTCCCCACTCATCCACTATTGAGGTACACTCTCTCCACTTTAATGAAGGTGATATTCCTTACGGTAAACCTCCTGATCAATGCTTAGAGGAACTTGATACTTTTATTGTTAAGCAAGGTAATTTTAATAAAAAAGTTCAGAATCATTTATTGAAAAACTCTAGAGCTATTAATGAGTTGAACGATATTATGGATAGAATCGCTAATGATGTTAAAATGCTTTGTAAACACTTTCAAATGGTTCAAACTCAAATTGATCAACTTGCTAAGGTACAAAAGGATATGCTAGTTAATGCTTCTAGAGATAAACATGCTTATGGAATTAGAACTAGGAGTGGTATAGCCACTCAAGATCCTTTATATCCCGAAGGACACCCTAAAAGAATTGAGCAGGATTCTCAACAAGGTAAAAGTAGTGGTAGTCCTCATAAGATAAAGAAAAAGAAACACAAAATAGTTGAGGAACCACTTGAACCTGTTATAGATCCTAATAGTATATATGTCTCTGATGGTGAAACTTAAAGTGGTAATGATAAGAATGATACTCCTGATAAGGAGGAAGTTGAGGAAGAACCTGAGAAGCACACTAAGAACACTAGGTACACTAAGGAATATTTTATTGCTAATAAACATGGTAGTGAAAGAGAACCTTGGGTGCAAAAACCCATGCCTTTTCCCAATAAGAAACACAAGTCAAAGGAGTAAGAACACTATAACAAGTTTTGTGAGTGGATGAAATGTTTATTTTTGTAAATTCCTTTGAATAATGCTATTAAGTTGCCTCCTTATTCAAAGTATATGAAGGATATTTTCTCTAATAAAAGGAAGATTCCTAATGAGGAGATTTCTACTTTGCTTTCTAATTATTCCTTCACGTAAGGTTCCAAAGAAACTTGGTGATCCAGGTATACCAACTATTCCTTGCTCTATTAAGAATAATTATGTTAGAACTGCTTTATGTGATTTGGGAGCTAGAGTTAGTGTTATGCCTTTTTCTCTCTACAAGAGACTCCAGCTAGAAAAGTTGATACCAACTGATATATCTTTGCAAATGGCTGATAAGTCTACTACTATTCCTGTTGGTATTTGTGAGGATGTTCCTATTCAAGTGGCTCATAATTGCTTGGTTTTAACTGATTTTGTTGTGCTTGAGATGCCTGAATATGATAATATGTCCATTATTCTTGGGAGACCTTTTCTTAACACTGCAGGTGCTGTCATCAATTGTAATCAAGGAAAAGTAACTTTTAATATGAATGACAAAGAGCATACTGTCTATTTCCCCAAGAAGGTTGATAAGAGCTATTGCCTGAATTCCATTGAAAATATTGAGATCATCAAAGTTGGAGAAATATATTGTCCTGTTCCACAAGAAAGTTTTGAAACTATTATGATTGGGACCATTGCTATCAAGTTTGAGGTAACATAATCACTTTGTGAAATGCAAAGTTATGTTGCATATAAGATTGTTTTGGTAACAAGACTTGATCAATTGTTAACAAAGGGATTTTAATGAACTAAACAATGCTTTCACAGTGGTTATACTTGCTCACTTTTATTTTTCTCCTTTCTAGTCTTTGCTCTTTCTCTTGTTAGTTTTAGTTTTGCTAGTTGTTTTCTTGTTAGGTGTCTTAGAACTTCTGTAGTTTTGGTTTTTGTTTGCTTTTGTTTCTTCTAAAAAAAAAATCTGCGAGAAAATCAATTTTCATAACCTGAAAATTGGCCAAAAATAAATTTTCCCGAAAAATCCTAGAAAATTCATATTAAATTTTTCCTCGAAAAAAGGGGCAGAGGGACACCTAGGTGTGGCCCACCTGTGGCCCTCCAAGATTCCTCCTTCCAGCCACTTATTTCTTCTCTCCGAAGAACACCAAAACTTTCTCAAGCTCGAGTTCTTGTTCTTGCTCCGATTTTCGATCTTCTTGCTCAGATCATCTTTGCTACTGATTTTTGGAGGGATTGCTCCTTGGTATGTGCCTCCTCGGCTTGTCCAATTAGATTTTTGTTTGGTAGATTGTATCTTGAGTATTTTGCTTCTATAGGTGTTAGGTTGTGTGAGCTTGTATGCTTGTTCTATGCTTAGAGATTTCATTTTGATGCATGTTTAGCCCTCTAGCAAGTTCCTATGGTAGTTCCTCATCATTTATCAACTTGGAAATTACTTGGTTTGATGTTTGTCTAAAAATTTCAGAAAAGAAGATGAGTGCATACCAACTGCATCAACATGATTTGATGGTACCTAAGCCAATGAAAGTCCATTGCGAGGAAGAAGTTTTCCCTTCCATATATATATATATATATATGTGTGTGTTAGAGAAACGCCTGGGCCGCTAGCCTAAGCCATGTCTAATCATGGTGGAAACTTGCACCACAACCATAATGAGCAATCTGTGAAGCATCCTCAATAAAAACCTGTGCAAATAGCAAATAAAAAGATCACTAAGATGCTCATTGTCTGCTTGCCTTGTCATTTTGATTATGGGATAGCTCCTGTATCATGTGCAAGGGGTACCCCGTTGGCGGTTCTCTATGATACACATGTATTTAATATGATAAGAACTTGCCGATAACTAAAGTTGAGTAGCATGAGGAGTGGCCCTCATACTCAAGGGACATGAGATTTTCAGTTTATGGTCTGTCAAGCATATAACTCATATTGGACCTCACTTTCACCATTAACCATCTAAAGATGCCTATGATAGGGGCAATGAGAGCTCAAAGCTAATGAGTACCATACTTTTAGCATTTGGAATCCTTTCAAACTTTTCATAACCTTTTCACTTCCTTGTTGAGTCACCACCTATTCTACGAGCACCTTCTTGAGAGTATAGTTGTCATTCTTCATGTAATGTGCTTGTCTCAAAACTTGGTTAATTATGTCATGACTTTGATGCTTGTATCTCTGATATCTTTACTTCTAGTCTTCACTTGAACTTCAGAGGTGCCTTGGCATTCATATTTTGCTCTACAAACAAAGGCAAGCGAGATACCACTCTATCATACCTTTTTATGAGCATTGCAATAGTGCTTATGTTTATGTTTCATGGTACCTATTATTATTGAGTTGGAATCTCTTCATAGCTTGCAATGACTATTAAGTAGACTTAGTTGCATACTCCTTATTATGAATTGTCTAAGTATATACTCCTGTGTTGAGAATATTTACATCATATGAAGAAAATGTGTTCGTGAAAGTTCTTTTATTGCACTCAGTTTCAACTGAATTGCTTGAGGATAAGCAATAAGCTAAGCTTGGGGGAGTTGATACGTCCAAAACGTATCTACTTTCCCGAACACTTTTGCTACTGTTTTGCCTCTAAACTTGTGTGATTTGGATATAACTAACACAGACTGACGCTGTTTTCAGCAGAATTACCTTGGTGTCTAGTTTTTGTGCAGAAAATCAACTATCAGGAAAAATTCCATAAAATATGCCAAAAATTCTATTTCACCAAAAGACTCACGGAGCCAGAAGACGAGACAGAGTGGGTCTCTAAGGGGCCCACCCCCTGTCGCGCGGGCTAGGCCTGGCCGCACCTAGTGGGGGTGTGGCCACCTCGGGCACCCCCTCGGCCTCCCTCTTCACCTATAAGAAGCCTCTTGACCTAAAAACCAAGGGTGGTTCGACGTTTTTCCAAAAAGAGTTCCGTTGCGCCACCACCACCAGAAACCGTGATTCAGAACCAGAAACTTCGTTCTGGCACCCTGCCGGGACGGAGAATTTGGAGAGGATCATCACCATCATCATCAACAATGCCTCTCCATCAACCATCCATGTTTCCCTCATACATGAGTGAGTAATCCCCCGCTGTAGGCTATGGGGATGGTAGGGATTGGATGAGTTCTATCATGTAATCGAATAAGATTGTTAGGGCATGGTGCCTAGTATCTTTGTTAGTGCTATTTGACTTTGTTGCAACTTTTTGTGCTTAATGCTTGTCACTAGGGCCCGAGTGCCATGATCTCAGATCTGGACTTATTATTGATTCATGATGATAGTATTGTTTGTGATCTTATTTGCGAGTTGTGTACACATATCATTGTCCGAATCCAAAGGCCCCGAAGTGACAGAAATTGGGACAGCCGAGGGGGATGGTTGTGATATGAGGATCACATGTGTTCATGGAGTGTTAATGCTTTTATCCAGTGTTCTATTAAAAGGAGCACCTTAATTGCCGGTAGATTCCCTTGAGGCCCCGCTGCAACGGGCTGGCAGGACAAAAAATGTTGTGCAAGTTCTCATTGCAAGCACATATGACTATATATGGAGCACATGCCTATGATTGTTTAGTAATTGGATGCTTTATCTTATTTATCTGCAATTGCCCTAGATCTTGAAGTTACATGCTTAGACTCGTCCATGCAACGCCCGTCCATCCATCTCTATGCCTACCACGCCCATATCCTACTGTTTGCTACTATTGTTACTATTGCTTTTGTTTTATCGTCATTTATTTTCTATTGCTACTACGAAACTGAACTTCTGTGAGCAAGATTATTTCTAGGTGTAGCTGAATTGACAACTCAGTTGTTAAGGCTTATAAGTATTCTTTGTCTCCCCTTGTGTCGAATCAATAAATTGGGTAATACTACCCTCAAAGACTGTTGCAATCCCCTATACTTGTGGGTCATCAAGCAACTAACTTGCCCAGTAGATTCCATGAGTCACATAGTTCGGGCGTTTCATCGACATGCATTCTGGATCTTATTGAAGGTGGTAAAGGAGGTGCATTCATAACAGGTAGGGAAGCGTGGACCGGGTTGCTTGGGGTTGATGGCGCCCCTGGTAAACCAACCTCGCCTCACAACTTTAAGGACCGGCTTCGGGATTTAACCCTTTACAATGGAACCAGCCTTATTGCGTGACTCATGGTCTCGGCGAAAGCAAGGTAAAGGTCGTGTCTAACCACCCTCTGTCGGCCTTCCAAGGAAGAGGGCTAATCATTGTGGCATTAAGAGAAGGTTAGTACGTGTGGGTAAAGTTGTACACCCCTGGAGGGTAATAATCTTTTCAAAAATCCGCGTCCGTGGTTATGGATGACTTGGGAATGGACGTGATGATCATAGAGAACTTGAACCTAATCGTAAAACTTGGCAGATCAACGTGTTCTTAAGGATGCTTCCTCATGGGTACGAGGGGGTGATCCTAGTTAGGGTTCATATGATGATGACTTGGTGGATATCAAAAGAGATGATGATCAATATTTCGGAGATGTCGCTCTCTTATACCCTTCTAAAATATTCTGATTAGACGAGCTTCTTCTCTCCCTTCTTTTATAAACAAATATGGCTTCATGCAAAACAACTCCATTAGCCATAAGTCTTGCGGAGTACACCCTGTACTCACCCTTGCTTTGTTGATACGTTTTGTAGCAGAGTAATTGTTCACCTGAAGATGATGTTGGTACTACATCGACACCGGCGAGTAGCTTGGGGTTCCCGGCCGGCAGGCTGGAATCTATGGGCTGGGACGTCATCGTTATGCTTCAGGACTCTTAGTCCATTTGTTAAGTTTGCTATACTTAATAGCATAATTTGACTTCCGTTGTTTGATGTTTGTGGTCAGTGACCTCTGATTGTAATAATTTGGTTCTTTGCTCAGATATGAGCTTGCTGTAATAAATTTTGTTGTGCCGACACCACCAGAAACTCCGTTCTGGCACCCTACCGGGACGGGGAATTTGGAGAGGATCATCGCCATCATCATCAACAATGCCTCTCCATCAACCATCCATGTTTCCCTCATCTATGAGTGAGTAATCCCCGGCTATAGGCTATGGGGATGGTAGGGATTGGATGAGTTCTATCATGTAATCGAATAAGATTGTTAGGGCATGGTGCCTAGTATCTTTGTTAGTGCTATTTGACTTTGTTGCAACTTGTTGTGCTTAATGCTTGTCACTAGGGCCCGAGTGCCATGATCTCAGATCTGAACTTATTATTGATTCATGATGATAGTATTGTTTGTGATCTTATCTACAAGTTGTGTACACATATCATTGTCCGGATCCAAAGGCCCCGAAGTGACAGAAATTAGGACAGCCGGAGGGGATGGTTGTGATATGAGGATCACATGTGTTCACTGAGTGTTAATGATTTGCTTTGGTTCTCTATTAAAAGGAGCACCTTAATTGCCAGTAGATTCCCTTGAGGCCCCGCTACAACGGGCTGGAAGGACAAAAGATGTTGCGCAAGTTTGCATTGCGAGCATGTATGACTATATATGGAGCGCATGCCTATGATTGTTTAGTACTTGGATGATTTATGTTATTTATCTTCAATTGCCCTAGATCTTGAAATTACATGTTTAGACTCGTCCATGCAACGCCCGTCCATCCATCCCTATGCCTACTGCGCCCATATCCTACTGTTTGCTACTGTTATTACTATTGCTTTTCGTTTCTTTCATGCTGTTACTTTTCTATTGCTACTACGAAACTGTTGCTACTGATAAACTTCTATGAGCAAGATTATTTCCAGGTGTAGTTGAATTGACAACTCAGTTGTTAAGGCTTATAAGTATTCTTTGTCTCCGATTATGTCGAATCAATAAATTGGGTAATACTACCCTCGAAGACTGTTGCGATCCCCTATACTTGTGGGTCATCAAGACTATTTTCTGGTGCTATTGCCGGGGAGTATAGCTTTATTTGTATGTTCACTTGGATTTATTACTGTTCACTGCTATTCCTTTCATCATGGGGAAGTCTCGTGATGGAAAGTTTCCTATTTTACCATCCACTACAAGAAGAGGTACAGTTCTAAACACCTCTGCTGCTCTTGATTCACCGTCTGTTATAAGTAAGCTTGTTACACCACCACCACATACACATGCTACACACACTGCTACTACTGCTGAATCTGAAATTGCTTCTGATACTCATGATGTTACTTCTACTGTGCTTGATGCAAGTGGTTCATTAGGTCCTTTCCTAGATGCTACTATTTCTAGAACTATTTTGGGAAACACTGAAACTCCTAGTGAAGACACTATTACACCTGTTAGCTCACCTGAGTCTAGAGAGATATATGATATTAGTGATGGTTACATTGAAATGACTGATGAATTTATTGAAGAGTACCAAAACACACATGGTGCTAGTGCTATTAGGAGTCTCCTTGAGAGACGTACCATTATTCCTAAATTGTCTTCTGATGCTAAGTTTGCTACTTCTCTCATAGATATTAAAGATAAAGATTATGATTTCTCTTTTGATTTGTCCTATATAGACATTGTTGAGAAAGAACCTTTTTGTGGGACTGAAAATGAGAGTGTTGTAGCTCATATGAATGAGCTTTCCACTATGAGTGCCTTATTCTCTGATGATTTTAAGATGCGCAAGTACTTTATTACAAAGATATTCCCTTTTTCACTAAAAGGAGAAGCTAAAGCTTGGTTTAATAGATTACCTCCTGGATCCATTGATAGCCCTGATTGCTTCTTTCTTCCAGAAATATTTTCCTCCTAGTGCTAGACATGCTTCTTTGCAGAAACTTTTTGATTTTAAACAGGGAGAATAAGAGAAATTGCCTGAGTCATGGACAAGGTTCTGTGCCTTGATTCATGCACATCATGGATGTCCATTGCCTAAAAATGAGCTTCTTGATATTTATTATAATGGACTAACTGATGATTCTAGGACATGCCTAGATAGTTTTGCTGATTGTGTTTTTAGGAAAATAACTCCTACAGATGCTAAAGAATTAATGGCTAAAATAAGCAAGAATTATGATGATTGGACTTCAACTGAGCTAAATACACCTGAGCCTATTACTCCTGAACCAATTGTGCCTGAACCAGCTCCAATACCAACACCAAGGAAGAGGGGAGTGATTGCATTAAATGATAAAGTGATGAAAGAAGCTAAGAAATGTCTTAAGGTGAAAGGTATTAGAGCTGAAGATGTGAAGAATCTACCTCCTATAGAAGAATGATGTAAGCCAATTCCCCACTCATCCACTATTGAGGTACACTCTCTCCACTTTAATGAAGGTGATATTCCTTACGGTAAACCTCCTGATCAATGCTTAGAGGAACTTGATACTTTTATTGTTAAGCAAGGTAATTTTAATAAAAAAGTTCAGAATCATTTATTGAAAAACTCTAGAGCTATTAATGAGTTGAACGATATTATGGATAGAACTGCGAATGATGTTAAAATGCTTTGTAAACACTTTCAAATGGTTCAAACTCAAATTGATCAACTTGCTAAGGTACAAAAGGATATGCTAGTTAATGCTTCTAGAGATAAACATGCTTATGGAATTAGAACTAGGAGTGGTATAGCCACTCAAGATCCTTTATATCCCGAAGGACACCCTAAAAGAATTGAGCAGGATTCTCAACAAGGTAAAAGTAGTGGTAGTCCTCATAAGATAAAGAAAAAGAAACACAAAATAGTTGAGGAACCACTTGAACCTGTTATAGATCCTAATAGTATATATGTCTCTGATGGTGAAACTTAAAGTGGTAATGATAAGAATGATACTCCTGATAAGGAGGAAGTTGAGGAAGAACCTGAGAAGCACACTAAGAACACTAGGTACACTAAGGAATATTTTATTGCTAATAAACATGGTAGTGAAAGAGAACCTTGGGTGCAAAAACCCATGCCTTTTCCCAATAAGAAACACAAGTCAAAGGAGTAAGAACACTATAACAAGTTTTGTGAGTGGATGAAATGTTTATTTTTGTAAATTCCTTTGACTAATGCTATTAAGTTGCCTCCTTATTCAAAGTATATGAAGGATATTTTCTCTAATAAAAGGAAGATTCCTAATGAGGAGATTTCTACTTTGCTTTCTAATTATTCCTTCAACGGTAAGGTTCCAAAGAAACTTGGTGATCTAGGTATACCAACTATTCCTTGCTCTATTAAGAATAATTATGTTAGAACTGCTTTATGTGATTTGGGAGCTAGAGTTAGTGTTATGCCTTTTTCTCTCTACAAGAGACTCCAGCTAGAAAAGTTGATACCAACTGATATATCTTTGCAAATGGCTGATAAGTCTACTACTATTCCTGTTGGTATTTGTGAGGATGTTCCTATTCAAGTGGCTCATAATTGCTTGGTTTTAACTGATTTTGTTGTGCTTGAGATGCCTGAATATGATAATATGTCCATTATTCTTGGGAGACCTTTTCTTAACACTGCAGGTGCTGTCATCAATTGTAATCAAGGAAAAGTAACTTTTAATATGAATGACAAAGAGCATACTGTCTATTTCCCCAAGAAGGTTGATAAGAGCTATTGCCTGAATTCCATTGAAAATATTGAGATCATCAAAGTTGGAGAAATATATTGTCCTGTTCCACAAGAAAGTTTTGAAACTATTATGATTGGGACCATTGCTATCAAGTTTGAGGTAACATAATCACTTTGTGAAATGCAAAGTTATGTTGCATATAAGATTGTTTTGGTAACAAGACTTGATCAATTGTTAACAAAGGGATTTTAATGAACTAAACAATGCTTTCACAGTGGTTATACTTGCTCACTTTTATTTTTCTCCTTTCTAGTCTTTGCTCTTTCTCTTGTTAGTTTTAGTTTTGCTAGTTGTTTTCTTGTTAGGTGTCTTAGAACTTCTGTAGTTTTGGTTTTTGTTTGCTTTTGTTTCTTCTAAAAAAAAAATCTGCGAGAAAATCAATTTTCATAACCTGAAAATTGGCCAAAAATAAATTTTCCCGAAAAATCCTAGAAAATTCATATTAAATTTTTCCTCGAAAAAAGGGGCAGAGGGACACCTAGGTGTGGCCCACCTGTGGCCCTCCAAGATTCCTCCTTCCAGCCACTTATTTCTCTCTCCCGAAGAACACCAAAAACTTTCTCAAGCTCGAGTTCCTGCTGTTCTTGCTCCCGATTTTCGATCTTCTTGCTCAGATCATCTTTGCTACTGATTTTTGGAGGGATTGCTCCTTGGTATGTGCCTCCTCGGCTTGTCCAATTAGATTTTTGTTTGGTAGATTGTATCTTGAGTATTTTGCTTCTATAGGTGTTAGGTTGTGTGAGCTTGTATGCTTGTTCTATGCTTAGAGATTTCATTTTGATGCATGTTTAGCCCTCTAGCAAGTTCCTATGGTAGTTCCTCATCATTTATCAACTTGGAAATTACTTGGTTTGATGTTTGTCTAAAAATTTCAGAAAAGAAGATGAGTGCATACCAACTGCATCAACATGATTTGATGGTACCTAAGCCAATGAAAGTCCATTGCGAGGAAGAAGTTTTCCCTTCCATATATTCATGCCGTAAATTTATGAGAGCCGCGGGAATCTTTCAGGATTTCCAAACTATGATTACTAATGCAGGATTTGAGCACTTTGTTGAAGGAAAACCATATCAATATGTTAAGCTAACCATGGTTGTGGTGCAGGACTTTCGGTTTATTTGGTCCTTGTCTAACCCCATGGTCCATTATAAAATTTACAACATAGCTGCCGACCTGCCTTTTGTTGACTTTTGTGTAGCTATTAGAGTGCCACATTGGGGGTCTTGTGAGAAGATCAGAGAGAGGCCTAAACCACTTATGGATTTATATGCTGAAATTTGCCAAGGTTGCGACTTCTCAAAGGAAAGTGATAAAATTCAGAACATTCAGTTTCCATCCATTAGATATTTTGCATATTTCATTACCAAGTGTGTTCTTGCTAGAAAGACTGCTAGAAAGTTATCTTCCTTTGATCTAGCTTTTATCTCAGCTGCTTTGAATAGGGATAGATCATATAACCTGGGTGCTTTGATAGCTTACCGTCTTACCACCAACCACGAGAAGGGTGGAATTTGTGGAGGTATCATTGCCTCTCGTTTGTTAGCTTTTATGGTTTAGAGCCTCACCATTCAGATTATCAATTCCGCATAGAGAGACTTGATCTCAATTCCATGGTTCAGCAAAATTTTGTTTCTTCTTGGGCTACTGTGAGAGATTTACCGTATGAGTTACCCTTTGTCAAGCGTGGTTGGAGAGGGGGTAGGACTGAGAAAGTAGTCTATTTGCCTGCACCTATTTTGTTAAATTTTGATAACAGGCAAGGATGGTCGCTCACGAGGAAGAATTTTACACATATGTGGCAGAGCTCTCCCAGCAAGAGGAGAATGTTGGAGAGGATGCCGAAGATGATTCGGTTCAGCCCTCCAACATGGGGGAGTCTTCATACCAGCAGCCCTCCTATGATTGGAGCGGGTCTTCCTCTTCATCGCGAGGGCCTGATTATGATCATTCCTATAATGACCACCATCTTGGGGGTACTACCCGTGCTATTGAGCCCCACTTAGGCCAAAATCCTAAGCTTGGGGGGGAGGGGGGAGGTACACCGATATCACACTCATCTATATATATCATGTTTCATCGGTTCTTTGTATATCCATATTTCCCTTTCTTTTTGGTTTTTGTTTCTGCTTTCTCAAAACACAAATAGACCAAAAATATTTTCATTATTTCTCTTGGTTTGTTTCTTTGCTTTTTAGCTTTGGTTTGCCTTAAGAAAAATCCAAAAAGATTTTGCTTTGTTTGTTTTTGCTTTGTGTGCTTGGTTTAAAAAAATCGAAAACGCCAAAAATATTTGTTCTTCTTCTTTGGTTTTGTGAAGTTCTTTGCAGGGTTTAGCAGTCCTTAGTGGAGTTTGGTTTCATGTTATTATTCAAGCCACACAAGTGAAGAGCAATAATGAATATTAAGACAACTTGAGGTGTGGTAAGAGGCTGGTAACGAACTCTATTTGTTTTCATTTTTGTACATATACTCATCATTGTGGGCATGATTAGTTTGTTCATGTATGAAGTATGTTATTTATGGATGCTTAGTAGTTCTTGCCTTCTTATGATTAGCTCCAGCTTGCTAATAGTTTGTAGCATGTCATACGAATGTTTGCCTGCATTGTTTTATTCATAACTTGGTATGATATTGTGGTATCCTCCTCTGAATGTTTCATTTGAATCGACTTGGCACATGCTCACGCATGCATATGACTAAACAATAGTCAGTAAGCCTCAATGATTTACTTTGCCTTAGAGTTCTTGTATCACTTTCATGCCATAATTAGTCATGTTTTGTTGCAAGCATGATTATGACAGTTATTGCTCTCTCGTTTGTCCCTCTCTATTGCTAGCCTTCACTTGCACTGAGTATGAACTCTACTCATGTTTCCAACTCCCCAAAACCAACATTGCTAAAAGTGTCCACCATACCTACCTATTAGCATGATTTGCTATTCAGTGCATATTTATTATGCCTTGTTTTCTTCCAAATAAAATGTTTGCTTGTTATGAGAAAGTTAGTTAGTAAAGCTCTAACGAACTTGATGGCACACTTTATTTCGTGCACTTAATAAACCTGAACCATTGTGACTATCCATGAAAGTTATATGCTTGCAAATTATAGGCTGGGAGTTATCAGAACCGTGCTGTCATGGGGAACGCTTTCAACATTGCACCTGTACTTTGTACCCAGTTGATATCATGCTCTTTTGTTTACGGATGTCGTCGGTGTGAAATAATAGGGGAGCTTGTAAGTTCATGGAGTTATATATATATATATATATGTTAGAGAAACGCCTGGGCCGCTAGCCTAAGCCATGTCTAATCATGGTGGAAACTTGCACCACAACCATAATGAGCAATCTGTGAAGCATCCTCAATAAAAACCTGTGCAAATAGCAAATAAAAAGATCACTAAGATGCTCATTGTCTGCTTGCCTTGTCATTTTGATTATGGGATAGCTCCTGTATCATGTGCAAGGGGTACCCCGTTGGCGGTTCTCTATGATACACATGTATTTACTATGATAAGGACTTGCCGATAACTAAAGTTGAGTAGCATGAGGAGTGGCCCTCGTACTCAAGGGACATGAGATTTTCAGTTTATGGTCTGTCAAGCATATAACTCATATTGGACCTCACTTTCACCATTAACCATCTAAAGATGCCTATGATAGGGGCAATGAGAGCTCAAAGCTAATGAGTACCATACTTTTAGCATTTGGAATCCTTTCAAACTTTTCATAACCTTTTCACTTCCTTGTTGAGTCACCACCTATTCTACGAGCACCTTCTTGAGAGCATAGTTGTCATTCTTCATGTAATGTGCTTGTCTCAAAACTTGGTTAATTATGTCATGACTTTGATGCTTGTATCTCTGATATCTTTACTTCTAGTCTTCACTTGAACTTCAGAGGTGCCTTGGCATTCATATTTTGCTCTACAAACAAAGGCAAGCGAGATACCACTCTATCATACCTTTTTATGAGCATTGCAATAGTGCTTATGTTTATGTTTCATGGTACCTATTATTATTGAGTTGGAATCTCTTCATAGCTTGCAATGACTATTAAGTAGACTTAGTTGCATACTCCTTATTATGAATTGTCTAAGTATATACTCCTGTGTTGAGAATATTTACATCATATGAAGAAAATGTGTTCGTGAAAGTTCTTTTATTGCACTCAGTTTCAACTGAATTGCTTGAGGATAAGCAATAAGCTAAGCTTGGGGGGAGTTGATACGTCCAAAACGTATCTACTTTCCCGAACACTTTTGCTACTGTTTTGCCTCTAAACTTGTGTGATTTGGATATAACTAACACAGACTGACGCTGTTTTCAGCAGAATTACCTTGGTGTCTAGTTTTTGTGCAGAAAATCAACTATCAGGAAAAATCCCATAAAATATGCCAAAAATTCTATTTCACAAAAAGACTCACAGAGCCAGAAGACGAGACAGAGTGGGTCTCTAAGGGGCCCACCCCCTGTCGCGCGGGCTAGGCCTGGCCGCACCTAGTGGGGGTGTGGCCACCTCGGGCACCCCCTCGGCCTCCCTCTTCACCTATAAGAAGCCTCTTGACCTAAAAACCAAGGGTGGTTCGACGTTTTTCCAAAAAGAGTTCCGTTGCGCCACCACCACCAGAAACCGTGATTCAGAACCAGAAACTTCGTTCTGGCACCCTGCCGGGACGGAGAATTTGGAGAGGATCATCACCATCATCATCAACAATGCCTCTCCATCAACCATCCATGTTTCCCTCATACATGAGTGAGTAATCCCCCGCTGTAGGCTATGGGGATGGTAGGGATTGGATGAGTTCTATCATGTAATCGAATAAGATTGTTAGGGCATGGTGCCTAGTATCTTTGTTAGTGCTATTTGACTTTGTTGCAACTTTTTGTGCTTAATGCTTGTCACTAGGGCCCGAGTGCCATGATCTCAGATCTGGACTTATTATTGATTCATGATGATAGTATTGTTTGTGATCTTATTTGCGAGTTGTGTACACATATCATTGTCCGGATCCAAAGGCCCCAAAGTGACAGAAATTGGGACAGCCGAGGGGGATGGTTGTGATATGAGGATCACATGTGTTCATGGAGTGTTAATGCTTTTATCCAGTGTTCTATTAAAAGGAGCACCTTAATTGCCGGTAGATTCCCTTGAGGCCCCGCTGCAACGGGCTGGCAGGACAAAAAATGTTGTGCAAGTTCTCATTGCAAGCACATATGACTATATATGGAGCACATGCCTATGATTGTTTAGTAATTGGATGCTTTATCTTATTTATCTGCAATTGCCCTAGATCTTGAAGTTACATGCTTAGACTCGTCCATGCAACGCCCGTCCATCCATCTCTATGCCTACCACGCCCATATCCTACTGTTTGCTACTATTGTTACTATTGCTTTTGTTTTACTGCCGCTGTTACTTTTCTATTGCTACTACGAAACTGAACTTCTGTGAGCAAGATTATTTCTAGGTGTAGCTGAATTGACAACTCAGTTGTTAAGGCTTATAAGTATTCTTTGTCTCCCCTTGTGTCGAATCAATAAATTGGGTAATACTACCCTCAAAGACTGTTGCAATCCCCTATACTTGTGGGTCATCAAGCAACTAACTTGCCCAGTAGATTCCATGAGTCACATAGTTCGGGCGTTTCATCGACATGCATTCTAGATCTTATCGAAGGTGGTAAAGGAGGTGCATTCATAACAGGTAGGGAAGCGTGGACCGGGTTGCTTGGGGTTGATGGCGCCCCTCGTAAACCAACCTCGCCTCACAACTTTAAGGACCGGCTTCGGGATTTAACCCTTTACAATGGAACCAGCCTTATTGCGTGACTCATGGTCTCGGCGAAAGCAAGGTAAAGGTCGTGTCTAACCACCCTCTGTCGGCCTTCCAAGGAAGAGGGCTAACATTGTGGCATTAAGAGAAGGTTAGTACGTGTGGGTAAAGTTGTACACCCCTGGAGGGTAATAATCTTTTCAAAAATCCGCGTCCGTGGTTATGGACGACTTGGGAATGGACGTGATGATCATAGAGAACTTGAACCTAATCGTAAAACTTGGCAGATCAACGTGTTCTTAAGGATGCTTCCTCATGGGTACGAGGGGGTGATCCTAGTTAGGGTTCATATGATGATGACTTGGTGGATATCAAAAGAGATGATGATCAATATTTCGGAGATGTCGCTCTCTTATACCCTTCTAAAATATTCTGATTAGACGAGCTTCTTCTCTCCCTTCTTTTATAAACAAATATGGCTTCATGCAAAACAACTCCATTAGCCATAAGTCTTGCGGAGTACACCCTGTACTCACCCTTGCTTTGTTGATACGTTTTGTAGCAGAGTAATTGTTCACCTGAAGATGATGTTGGTACTACATCGACACCGGCGAGTAGCTTGGGGTTCCCGGCCGGCAGGCTGGAATCTATGGGCTGGGACGTCATCGTTATGCTTCAGGACTCTTAGTCCATTTGTTAAGTTTGCTATACTTAATAGCATAATTTGACTTCCGTTGTTTGATGTTTGTGGTCAGTGACCTCTGATTGTAATAATTTGGTTCTTTGCTCAGATATGAGCTTGCTGTAATAAATTTTGTGTCATAGGGTCACTGCTGTGTTATCGATTCCTCACTGGATATTATCGAGCTCAAGGTTAATCTTATCTCAGACGAAGGTTTGGGATTTTTTTAACCCTGATCTCGGGGGTGTCATAGGTTTTGGTATCAGAGCAGTATCGACCGTAGGAAAATGTAGAGGTCCCAACCTGATAAGGTAGATATCCCTGTGTTTAGAATGCTAGTCCCTGAATCAATAGCTAGCATCCAAAATTTAAGATGTAATATCAAGAAATAAAGGTCATATTACAACTTATAACCAGGAATAAAATGATTCATTACATCTTACATAGCTCATTTGGCTATCTTATTACAATGCAGCAAAAATATCTATATAGCATGGAGTCCTTCATCTTCATATGCCACAGGCAATCATGTTGGTTGTAGACTTGTAATCCTATTAAACACACTTCACTAACATCAAATAAACCTGCAACATAATAAGTTACAGCCACAAGGGTCAATACATTTGAATTGTATTGGCAAGTGATACTCTGGTAGAATAGTAGTATCTATCATCTATATGCATTTGGCTAAGTGGAGCTTAGGCTTGCGTTGCTCAAAATAGATTTTTCTTATCATTTGAAAAACACTAAGTTTCTGTTTGTCAAAATCACCCAAGGAATCTACCAATAAAAATGGGTGATCCTTTACCCTTGTTCCACCACAAGCTTTTAACTTAGAAATTGGGATGAGGAGATCCTTGATAGCTTCCATGTCTTGATGCTCAAATTTTCCCTTGCCAGGGACACGGCTAAGTACTTAGATTTTACTCTCTCGAGAGGTGGTGCACTTTCCCTACAAGACTCGACATGCATCGAGACAAGATCTTTCAGAAGCCTTCCCTTAGACCAACTGGACGCGTTCCATCCTATCACCCCTACCACCTTCTGTCCATCTGGCTAAGTTATTACAACCTATATGATCCAGGCAGAGCCCATATGCCATGTGGCTGCACTAGAAGCTTCCCAACACTTAACATCTCAAATCTCTTTGTTCCTGGATGGCTTTCCACAAGTGAGATACACTAGGGAGGCCATTAATATGGGCCCTGTGTAACCACTCAACATAATCCATTCACACCATTCCACCAGGTGATTCATTCACATAGTTGTTTTATTAAACAAAACAAAGTCATTGACTTAGAAATATTTCATAGCATGAATATAATCCACCCTTGTTTTCTACTAGCTAGGCTAAGCATACTAGTAGCAAGAATCTTAACTTAGGGAAAATTCTACTAAGGCATCATCTACTAGGATTTCGCAAGGCATAGCATACTTAGTAAAAATTACATGCAAGTCCTACTCAAAATATCACTAATGCATAGTGAAAATAATAGGACAAAATGTATGAAGCACCACTTGCCTTTTTAGTAGACAATATAGGTTCACTCCTTGATCTTGCAATAGTCACACTCTTCAAAGTTCACTGCAATTCAATCAAGCAAGCACATATTCAAACTAGCATTCAAATAATTCACCACATAAAATAATAAAAAAATCAATGCATGCAAGCTTGCAAAAGATTGTTTTATTTAAAAAAAGTGGTTTATAATAGGCTATAAACATTTTAAATCACCTATTGGTCATTTATAAAAGTGGCAAAACCATTTGAAAACAGGGTAGTGAAAATGGTCATTTTAAATCATTTTTGTTTTGCTAGAAATGATTTTAATCAAAGTAATAATTTATATTGTTTGACAAATATATTTTTAAACACAATTGTTAGTGTTTATGGTCATAGTGTTTAAAACAAATCCATTTACAAAAGGTTTCACCCAAAAATCATTTTTAAATAATAATAACATTTTTGTTTTACTAGAAATGCCTTTATTCAAAGGAATATTTTTCTAGGATTAATAAAATATATTTTTAAATCCAAAAGTTAGTGTTTAGGGTCAGAGAGTTCAAATAAAACCATTTTCAAAAGATTTTACCTAGAAATCATTTTTAGAATAATTTTTATACTCAAATAAGGCCTAGAAATGTTTCTGTAAAAACAACTAATTTATAGAAGCAAAAATACTAAACTAAGGACATGGTTGCAAAGTATTCTTTTACCTGATTCCAATGATATAAAGTTTGTAAACTTTGGACATGTGGATCAAAAGTTATGAATTTTTCAAAGTGAATCATCTAATAGATCAAAATCTGTTTTTAAAACAACAGCCAGGGCCACGTGGCGTGATCCTACTGGTGCGTACCGCTTCGTTCGGATCGAGCAACACTAGACGTTAGATCTAACTAAAAACGCACGGCACATATCGATACCTCTTTGTTAAGTCATCTATTCCTCACCGCTGGATCGGTATCTAACGAACCGAAGCACAACAACCAAGTTCTCGCGGCGCTTGGCGACGGCGAGTGGCTGTGGAGCTCAGGCGATGGTGTTCCGGTGACTACATGAAGCAAGGAAAGAAACGGAGGGCATTACCATACTCGCAGGGTCACGCTGATACTCGACATGGTGGTCGGAGGGCAGGGGGCGCACGGTGTTGACAACAATTGCTCGCCGGACTTCCTGCCTCCGTCGGGCATGCTCTGCTGTGGTCGAAGGCGAGGCTACACGGCTCGGTAAGGCAAGGCAAAGGGCTCTTTAGACGTGCAATACAAAGTTGAGTATACGAGAATCATCGAGAGGGAGAGGCGTGGTCGGTACTTACTGGGAGAGGTTGCCGGAGTCAGAGTCGAAGACGGTGGCGAGTTGGCGTCATCGGAGGCGACGTTCTAGGGCACGCGTGAGTGAGCTAGAGCTACTGGCAGGTGCACGTGGCGATGGCAATCAATCTTGTGTGGTCCAGGGGGAAGGGGAGGTACTGGTTCGCTGGAATTGGCCGGGGTAGCTCGTCGGAGCAGTGTGGTTTCGAGCAAGATTGTGGGCAGCCTGGGGCGGAGAGGGGCTGGAGAGTGAGGGGAAAGAGAGAGGGGGAGGAGGTGCTTATGAGGGCAAGGTTATGGGGCTGATTTACTGGCATGATTAAGCGAATTGAAGCGCGAATTCATCGCTGGAAACGGCCGGGAGAAGGGGGGAACGAGTCAGCGGGTTAAAGACGACGATGCGCTGGCGGTGTGGGTCCGGCGTGTCAGTGGAAGGGTGAGTTGATTCGCGCGTGAGAAAAATACGGCCAAGGAGAGAGAGGGGAGCCGAGTGGGCTGCTATTGGGCTTAGTTGGGCTAGCTCGCTGGGCTGGGGTTGGGGTAGGTTAGCTGGGCTGTTTTCTTTTCTATTTTTTCTTCTCTGTTTTCTTTTTCCTTTTTCATTTCTGATTTCTGTTTTGAATTTATTCAAATGTTTCAAACACTTATTTTATTCCAAAACTTTTCCAAACTTTCAGTAAGTTTTTATATTGTTTATCAATGTATTTTAAAGTCCATTTTAGAATAATTTCTTTTATTCTCTTATGATTTATTATTTATTTAAATTAGACATTTGTCTTTATTCCAATTATAATTTCTGTTTTCATGTGAATCAAATGTTTTAAACTTCTATTTGATTTAAAACTTCTGCAAAACCTTTTTAGTAGGTTTTAAATCATTTAGGAGTTGATTTGTTGGCCCACTTTGGAAAATATTCAAATATTTTCTCATGATTTATTATTTATTTTAATTAGGCCTTTTGTCTTTATTTAAATAATTTGAATATGGTTCCAAACGATATAAATTTTATTTAAATAGTCTTTTACCCCTTTTTATTATTCATTAAACTTTCATTCCATTTGTTTATGGATTTGGCCAAGATTTAATTTGTCTTTTAAATATTCTTTATTTATTTAATTCCTTCTTTATCTTATAAAATTCATATCTTTTTATTTATAGATCCAAAATTGGTGATTCGAATTTGTATAATTTTATTTAATATTTGTTTATCCTTTTAAATCCTTTTAGGATTATTTTGCTCACAATCTGGTATGTATTTTAGATAGGAGCTTTATTGGCATTGGGAATTATTTCGATTTAACTTATTAAATTCATAAGTTTTTAACCATGGCTCCAAATTAGATGAAACCAATTTCCATGGTTTTATAATATTTTTATTTATCTTTATTGATCATTTAAAAATGTTTGTTGATAAATTATTATATGAATCAAATCCATAGTCTTAGAGAGATCTTGGAAATGATTTTCTTCCATTAGGGTTTTAGGGTTTTGGTTTATTTTCCCAAGTGTTTAAATTTCAAGATACATTCATTGATGAATGCATTTCACTTGATTGAAATTTTGATGGATTCCCTTTTCATTCAAATTTGTTCAAGAAGGGTTTTGATGTTTCCATTTAGAAGCAAAAAGTTTCTTTTCACCCTAAATTTCAACAATTATTTATTTTGTTTATTTATTTTTCACATTTCAAATTTTGGAAAATTTTGGGATGTGACAGGCTACCACCCTTAAAATAAATCTCGTCCCGAGATTTGGGAAGGCTAGAGGTTACAAGTTGGCTTCAAGACAACTAGGGTACTACCACCCTTAAAAGATTTTTAACTAGACTACATCTTGGCTTACTTGAGGTCTTGATAAAACTTCTCTGGACAGTTGTTTGCATAATGTCCTTTGTCACCACACTTGAAACATGTGACAAGGTTGAGATCTTCACGTATCTTTCTATGGACAATATGATACAAAATGGCCTAGCTCTTTGCAGTTGTTGCACATCACTCGGCTATTATCCTTCTTCTTCTTTGGCATCACTATTTCTTGTTTGTTTCCTTGACTCTTCTTCTTTTCTGGACATTCATTAGCATAGTGTACCATCTCTTTGCAATTGTAACATTGCACCTGGCTAATGTCCTTCTTGCTAGGGTTGGGGCATTTCCTCTTTTTCTTTGGTTTCTCCAAAGCTAGGAGTTATCTTAGTTCATGCTCTTCATACTTCACCTCAAAGGTGGGAAACCTTTCTCGCTTCTTGGGCAGTCACTAGAGACGTGACCTTCTTCTCCACATGAGTAAAAACACTTTGTGGTCACTTTGGGTGTGGCCTTATGAGGCACGGTTCTTACTTTGTCTTTATCCTTGTTGGTAGAAGTTGTTCCCTTATGGAGGTTCCCAAACATTTGATGTATTCCATCTTGTTTCATTTGTTGAACTATAGGATAGATGGGGCATTGTATAGGGACATGATTATTTCCTTCACATAGGAAACAGGTAACTTGAGATGTGGGGCATTGTTTAGTTGGATGTTTCTCTTCACAATTGGGGCATTGATCCACATGCTCTTTGTAAGTGTGTTCCATGTCTCCACACATTTTGCAAGCTTGAGTTCCTTCTATAATATCATCCTTGATATCCTTGTTGTCACAATCACTTTGGGAAAGGTTGTTTCCCATGTTGATCATTTGATTGGTCATCCTTTGCAACAACTGGGATTGGGTTTCCAAGAATTTTTGCATGGTTGGGTCTAACCCATTCTTGTTGGCTAAAAATTGAGTTGTCACTTGATTCAACTAGGCTTGGGTTACTAGCAGTTGTTCTCTCATGTCTTGGAGAAGTCATCTGTTTGGGTTGGATTGGGATTTGTAGAGGTCCCAACCTTTAATAAGGTAGAGATCCCTGTGTTTACAATGCTAGTCCCTGGATCAATAGCTAGCATCCACAGTTAAGATGTAATATCAAGAAACAAAGGTCGTAATACAACTTTATAACCAGGAATAAAATAATTTATTACATCTTACATAGCTCATTTGGCTATCTCATTACAATGCAGCAGAAATAACTATAGCATGGAGTCCTTCATCTTCAAAGTGCCACAGGCAAACATGTTGGTTGTAGACTTGTAATCCTAATCAACACACTTCACTAACATCAAACAAACCTGCAACATAATAAGTTACAGCCACAAGGGTCAATACATTTGAATTGGATTGGCAAGTGATACTATGGTAGTATAGTGGAGTATATCATCTATATGCACTTGGCTAAGTGGAGCTTAGGCTTGCTTTGCTCAAAATAGATTTTCCTTATCATTTGAAAAACACTAAGTTTTTGTTTGTCAAAAATCACCCAAGGCATCTCCCAATGGAAATTGGTGATCCTTTAACCCTTGTTCAACCACAAGTTTTTAACTTAGAAATTGGGATGAGGAGATTCTTGATAGCTTCCATGTCTTGATGCTCAAATTGTCCTTTACCAGGGACATGGCTAAGTACTTAGATTTTACACTCTGCAGAGGTGGTGCACTTTCCCCACAAGACTTGGTTTCACCAAGACAAGATCTTTCAGAAGCCTTCCCTTAGACCAGAATGGATGCACTCCAACCTATCAAACCCCTACCACCAACTGTCCATTTGGCTAAGTTATTGCAACCTATATGATCCAGGCAGAGCCCATAATGCCAAGTGGCTGCACTTGAAGCTTCTCAACATTTGACATCTCAAATCTCTTTGTTCCTGGGTGGCCATACACAAGTGAGATACACAAGGTAAACCATAGAAATGGGCCTTGTATAACCACTCAACACAAACCATTCCTTCCATTCCACCCAGGTGATTCATTCACTTAGTTGTTTTATTAAACAAAACACAAGTCCTTGACTTAGAAATATTCCATGGCATGAATATATTACACCCTTGTTTTCTACTAGCTAATCTAAGCATGATAGTAGTAGGAATCTTAACTTAGGAAATTTCTACTAAGGTTTCATCTACTAGGATTTCCCATGGCATAGTTATACTTAGCAAAAATTCCATGCAAGTCCTACTTTAGAAATATCACTAATGCATAGTGAAAATAATGGGACAAAAGTATGAAGCATCACTTGCCTTTTTGGTAGAGAATATAAGTTCACTCCTTGATCTTGCAATATTCACACTCTTCAATGGTCACTACAATTTAATCAAGCAAGGCACAATTTCAATCTACCATTCAAGCAAACATCACATAAAATAATAGAAACAAAGCAATGCATGCACGCATGCCAAAGATTGTTTTATTTGGAAAAGTGGTTTCTAATAGGTTATAAACATTCTAAAATACCTATTGGTCATTTTATAAAATTGGCAAAACCATTTGCAAAAGATTTCACCTATAAACCATTTTTAAACCAAATCAATATTTTTTGTGGTTGAAAATGCCTTTAGCAATGTAATGATTTTTATGAGGTCCACCAAATATGTTTTTAATTCATAAAACCTTGTGTTTAGGGTTAAACGGTTTAAATCAAAACATTTTCCAAAGGGTTTCCTCATAAAGCATTTTTAATAATAAACATTATTTTTATTTGACTAGAAATGTTCTAAATCAAAGATTTATTCTTTTGTTTCAAAAAATATGTTTTTGAAACCACAAGTTGGTTTAGATGGTCAGTAGGTTCAAACAATCCATTTGCTCAAAGGTTTTATCACAAAAATAATTTTAGAAAGAATTTTATATTCATATTATGCCTACACAAGTTTCTGCAAAAACAACCATTTTACCAGAAGCAATTTACTAAAAAAAGTGCATGGTTGGAAAGTACTTGTCTTGCTGATTCCATTGATATAAAATTTGCAAAATTTGGACGTGTAGATTAAAAGTTATGCAATTTATAAAATCAAACATCTAATAGATTAGTTTCTGTTTTTAAAACAAAAGGCTGGCCACGCGTCTTGTCCTGATTGGTCCATACCGGTTCGTGCGGATCAAGCGTTGCGAGGCGTTGGATTAAAATGACATCGTGCGGCACAGATCGCTCCATACCTCTTCGATAAGTCAATCTATCGCGTGCATAGGATCGTGATCTAACGGCTCACATCGCATCAACCAAGAACTGGCGGCGCTGGGCGACAGCGAGCGGCGGCGCGCTCGGCCTGCGGTGGTCCGGTGGCTACGAGAAGCGAGGAAGAGGATGGGGATGCTCACTAGGTTCGCAGAACGTTGTTGATGCTCAACTTGCTTGCGGGAAGGCAGGGGGCGCACGGGGTCGACCATAATTGCTCGCCGGAGAGGTGCTTGGCGTCGGGTGCGGTCAGTCGTCATCGGGGGCGACGCTACAGAGCACGAGAGAGCAAGAAAATGGCGTGGTTAGATGCACAAAAGAGTGGGGAGTATCGGAGCATCAAAGAGAAGAGGAGGCGCGGTCGGATGTTACCAGGGAGAGGTCGACGGAGAGGAGGCATACGACGGTGGAGTATTGCCGATGTCGTAGTCGAGGCTATGGTGCTTGCGTGGGCAAGCCAAGGATGCTGAGAGGTGCAGGAGGGCGATGGGGATCACGCTCGCGTGAAGCAAGGCTTGCAGGGGTGAGGGTGCTGGCCGGAATCGGAGCAGAGGCTCGTCGGAGCAGTGAGGGCACGAGCTCGAATTGGGAACAACCCGGTGGCAGAGAAGGAATGGGGTCTGGGGAAAATGTTGAGGGGAGAGGGGCGATTAAGAGTGCATAATCTCTGGGCGGATTCAACGCTGCATTGACGCGAATTTATTCGTGGCTTGAATGACAGAGAACGGCAGGGAGAAGGAGGAAGCAGTCGCGGGCGGGTGTAAACGAAGACTGACAGGTGGGGCAAAGGTGTCAGCGTAAGAGAGAGAAAAGAGGATGGGTCCAGCGATTAGTGGGTTTGCGGGTTCGTCTGCGAGTGACAGAAAACGCTTCGCTCGGGGTGTGAGGGAGTGGGCTGGACTGGGCTAGCTGGGCTGGGCTGCTTTGTTTCATTTTTTTTTTGTTCTGAATGTTTTTCTTTTTTCTTTTGTATTTATCTGTTTTGATTTTTATTCAAATCATTCAAACTCCTTTTAAATTCAAACCTTTGCCAAACTTTGTGTTCATTCAAATACTGATTAATAATACATTCTGAAGTCAAATTTAGAATAATATATTTATTCTTTTTAGGGTCTTTTAATTATTTAAAACAAAGCCCTTGCTTTAGATTCAATTAATATCAAACATATTTTTAACCCTTATTTAATTCAAATTTTCCACAAAACCTTTTCAGTAAGCTTTATTCATCTATTAGGGTGTCAAATAATTCACTTTGAATTATTTGGAACTTTTAATATGGCTTTATTAATCATTTAAATTTGGGTATTTGTCTTTATTCCAATGGAAATAGAATTTGGTTAATGCCATTTTACTTTATTTGAAAATTCTTTATCCTTTTATTTTATTTGGATTTGGATTATATTCATTCCATTTGCTTATGGATTAGGCCAAGATTTAATTTGGTCTTTAAATATTCCTCATTTAATATTTATTTCTTTATCTTATAAAATCCATATCTTTTTATTTATAAGTCCAAACTTGGTGATTCCAATTTGTATAATCCTATTTAATAATTGTTTATCCTTTTAATTCTCTTTAGGATTATTTGCTCACCATTTGGTATGGATTTTAGATAGGTGCTTTATTGGCTTTGGAAATTCAATTTCCTTATCTTATTAAATTCATAAGATTTTATCTATGGCTCCAAATTAAGTGAAACCAATTTATATGGTTTTATAATATTTCTTTTTGTCATTATTGATCATTTGTAAATGTTTGTTGACAAATTTTTATATGGGTCAAATCCATGGTCTTAGAGATATTTGGAAATGATTTTATTCCATTAGGATTTTAGGGTTTTGGCTTAAAGTGTTTAAATTTCCAAATGCAATTATGAAGAATGCATTTCACTTGATTTGAATTTAGTTGGATTCAAACTTCACTCATGTTTGTTCAAGATGGGATTTTAAGTTAGCATTTAGAATAATTTTTTTTCTTTTCACCCTAAATTTCAACAATTATTTATTTTGTTTATTTATTTTTCACATTACAAAATTTGGAATTTTTTTAGGATGTGACAGGATTAGAGTAGGAAAAATATTTCTAGAGGAAGAATTCTACTCACACACAACAATTCACACAAGCAATCACAATCATGCATTCCATTCAAACAACAAGATTCAAGCACATTTTTGGCGAAAACAAAATATTTTTTTTGCTACACCACATAAGTTGGTATGATCATTATATGATCTAAACTAAACACTAGTATGGTGGTCCATCTATGGTTATCACTTGAGATCATTCCATTTTTCTTGGTTGTTTCTTCATGTACAAGATCATGGTATCCTTGGAAAAATTCTTGCATCTTGGTCACAAAAGTTCAAAGATGATGATGGTTCCTTGTAGGTTGTGTTTACTTATTCTCCAAGTCTTGAGTATTCTTCTTGTCCCACTTCTAGTCCTTAGTGATGTACAAGTTTAAGTCCTTGGTGAAACTAAAGTTGAAATCATTGGTGATGTTGAAGTCCTTGCTCATGTTGAAGTTTTCTCCATCAGGTTGAAAAGGAAGAGATGTAGAATCAAAACCAAAAAGGTTGAGGAAAGAGTTTACAAGATTGTTTGTAAATAATTTTGAACAAAGACAACTCCTATTTTTCTAAGGGGTTTTGTCCAACCCTAGGGTTACAATCCTACAGGCAACACAGTGCTCTGATACCATCTGTAAGGTTCCCAACCTTTAATAAGGTAGAGATCCCTGTGTTTACAATGCTAGTCCCTGGATCAATAGCTAGCATCCAAAGTTTAAGATGTAATATCAAGAAACAAAGGTCATATTACAACTTATAACCAGGAATAAAATAATTCATTACATCTTACATAGCTCATTTGGCTATCTTATTACAATGCAGCAGAAATATCTATATAGCATGGAGTCCTTCATATTCATATGCCACAGGCAATCATGTTGGTTGTAGACTTGTAATCCTATTCAACACACTTCACTAACATCAAATAAACCTGCAACATAATAAGTTACAGCCACAAGGGTCAATACATTTGAATTGTATTGGCAAGTGATACTATGGTAGAAAAGTAGTATCTATCATCTATATGCATTTGGCTAAGTGGATCTTAGGCTTGCTTCGCTCAAAATAGATTTTTCTTATCATTTGAAAACACTAAGTTTTTGTTTGTCAAAATCACCCAAGGAATCTACCAATAAAAATTGGTGATCCTTTACCCTTGTTCCACCACAAGCTTTTAACTTAGAAATTGGGATGAGGAGATCCTTGATAGCTTCCATGTCTTGATGCTCAAATTTTCCCTTGCTGGGGACACGACTAAGTACTTAGATTTTACTCTCTCGAGAGGTGGTGCACTTTCCCCACAAGACTCGACATGCTTCGAGACAAGATCTTTCAGAAGCCTTCCCTTAGACCAAATGGACGCGTTCCATCCTATCACCCCTACCACCTTCTGTCCATCTGGCTAAGTTATTGCAACCTATATGATCCAGGCAGAGCCCATATGCCATGTGGATACACTAGAAGCTTCTCAACACTTAACATCTCAAATCTCTTTGTTCCTGGGTGGCTTTCCACAAGTGAGATACACTAGGGAGGCCATTAATATGGGCCATGTGTAACCACTCAACATAATCCATTCACACCATTCCACCAGGTGATTCATTCACATAGTTTTTTTATTAAACAAAACACAAGTCATGGACTTAGAAATATTTCATAGCATGAATATAATCCACCCTTGTTTTCTACTATCTAGGCTAAGCATACTAGTAGCAAGAATCTTAACTTAGGGAAAATTCTACTAAGGCATCATCTACTAGGGTTTCCCAAGGCATAGCATACTAAGTAAAAATTCCATGCAAGTCCTACTCAAAATATCACTAATGCATATTGAAAATAATAGGACAAAATGTATGAAGCACCACTTGCCTTTTTAGTAGAGAATATAGGTTCACTCCTTGATATTGCAATAGTCACAGTCTTCAAAGTTCACTACAATTCAATCAAGCAAGCACATATTCAAACTTGCATTCAAACAATTCACCACATAAAATAATAAAAACAAAACAATGCATGCAAGCATGCAAAAGATTGTTTTATTTAAAAAAAGTGGTTTCTAATAGGCTATCAACATTTTAAAACACCTATTGGTCATTTATAAAAGTGGCAAAACCATTTGAAAACAAGTTAGTGAAAATGGTCATTTTAAATCATTTTTGTTTTGCTAGAAATGATTTTAATCAAAGTAACAATTTCTATTGTTTGATAAATATAGTTTTAAACACAATTGTTAGTGTTTATGTTCAAAGTGTTTAAAACAAATCCATTTACAAAAGGTGTAACCCAAAAATCATTTTTAAATAATAGCAAAAATTTTGTTTTACTAGAAATGCCTTTATTCAAAGGAATAATTTTCTAGGAGTAATCAAATATATTTTTAAATCCAAAAGTTAGTGTTTAGGGTCAGAGAGTTCCAATAAAACCATTTGCAAAAGATTTTACCTAAAAAAACATTTTTAGAATAATTTTTATACTCAAAATAGGCCTAGAAATGTTTCTGTAAAAACAACTAATTTTAGAGAAGCAAAATACTAAAGTAAGAACATGGTTGCAAAGGTTTATTTTTCCTGATTCCAATGATATAAAGTTTGTAAATTTTGGACATGTGGATCAAAAGTTATGAATTTTTCAAAGTCAATCATCTAATAGATCAAAATCTGTTTTTAAAACAACAGGCAGGGCCACATGCGTGATCCTACTGGTGCGTACCGCTTTGTTCGGATCGAGCAATACTGGCCGTTAGATCTAACTAACAACGCACAACACAGATCGATAGATACCTCTTCGTTAAGTCATCTATTCCTCACCGCCGGATCGGGATCTAACGAACCGAAGCACAACGACCAAGTTCTGGTGGCGCTTGGCGACGGCGAGCGGCGGTGGCGCTCAAGCGATGCTGTTCTGGCGACTATAGGAAGCAAGGAAAGAAACGGATGGCACTACCATACTCGCAGGGTCGCACTGATACTCGACATGGTCGTCGGAGGGCAGGGGGCGCACGGTGTTGACAATAATTGCTCGCCGGAGTTCCTGTCTCCGTCGGGCACGCTCTGCTGTGGTCGAAGGCAAGGCTACACGGCTCGGGAAGGCAAGGCAAAGGGATCGTTAGACGTGCAAGACAAAGGTGAGTACACGAGAATCATCAAGAGGGAGAGGCGTGGTCGGTACTTACTGGGAGACATTGCCGGAGTCAGAGCCGAAGACGAAGGCGAGTTGGCATCGTCGGAGGCGACGTTCTAGGGCGTGCGCGAGTGGGATAGAGCTACTGGCAGGTGCGCCTGGTGATGGCGATCAATCTTGTGTGGTCCAGGGGGAAGGGGGAGGTACTGGTTCTCCGGAATTGGCCGGGGTAGCTCATAGGAGCAGTGTGGTTTCGAGCAAGATTGTGGGCAGCCTGGGGGCGAAGAGAGGCCGGAGAGTGAGGGGAAAGAGAGAGGGGGAGGAGGCGCTTATGAGTGCAAGGTCATGGGGCTGATTTACTGGCATGATTAAGCGAATTGAAGCACGAATTCATTGCTGGAAACGGTCGGGAGAAGGAGGGAACGAGTCAGCGGGTTAAAGACGATGATGCGCTGGCGGTGTGGGTCCGGCGTGTCAGCGGAAGGGTGAGTTGATTCGCACGTGAGAAAAATATGGCCAAGGAGAGAGAGGGGAGCTGGGTGGGCTGCTATTGGGCTTAGTTGGGCTAGCTCGCTGGGCTGGGGCTGGGGTAGGTTATCTGGGCTGTTTTCTTTTCTATTTTTTTCTTCTGTGTTTTCTTTTTCCTTTTTCATTTATGATTTCTGTTTTGAATTTATTCAAATGTTTCTAACACTTATTTTATTTCAAAACTTTTCCAAACTTTCAGTAAGTTTTTATATTGTTTATCAATGTATTTTAAAGTCCATTTTAGAATAATTTCTTTTATTCTCTTATGGTTTATTATTTATTTAAATTAGACATTTGTCTTTATTCCAATTATAATTTCTGTTTTCATTTGAATCAAATGTTTTAAACTTCTATTTGATTTCAAACTTTTGCAAAACTTTTTAGTAGGTTTTAAATCATTTAGGAGTTGATTAGTTGTCCCACTTTGGAAAATATTCAAATATTTTCTCATGATTTATTATTTATTTTAATTAGGCCTTTTGTCTTTATTTAAATAATTTGAATATGGTTCCAAATGATATAAATTTTATTTAAATAATCTTTTACCCCTTTTTATTATTCAGTTAACTTTCATTCCATTTGTTTATGGATTTGGCCAAGATTTAATTTGTCTTTTAAATATTCTTTATTTATTTAATTCCTTCTTTATCTTATAAAATTCATATCTTTTTATTTATAGATCCAAAATTGGTGATTCCAATTTGTATAATTTTATTTAATATTTGTTTATCCTTTTAGGATTATTTTGCTCACAATCTAGTATGTATTTTAGATAGGAGCTTTATTGGCATTGGGAATTATTTCTATTTAACTTATTAAATTCATGGTTTTATAATATTTTTATTTATATTTATTGATCATTTAAAAATGTTTGTTGATAAATTCTTATATGGATCAAATCCATAGTCTTAGAGAGATCTTGGAAATGATTTTCTTCCATTAGGGTTTTAGGGTTTTGGTTTATTTTCCCAAGTGTTTAAATTTCAAGATACATTCATTGATGAATGCATTTCACTTGATTGAAATTTGTTGGATTCCCTTTTCATTCAAATTTGTTCAAGAAGGGTTTTGATGTTTCCATTTAGAAGCAAAAAGTTTCTCTTCAGCCTAAATTTCAATAATTATTTATTTTGTTTATTTATTTTTCACATTTCAAAATTTGGAAAATTTTGGGATGTGACAGAAAACCTTGCTATTGGTCGATGTTGAGTCTAGTGCTTGTGAAAACTATTTTGAAAGATGAAAAGTATTTGCGAAAACTCTAGTATGCTTCTTTTCATTCTTATCCAGTTCGCTCTAACTCTAGGTTACTTTATCTGGTGTTGATTTTGGAAAAGTTTTGATATCTCTTCTAGTCTTTCAAAGCTTAGGTGCCTTCTGGGCATGTCGTTTCTAAGCCAATTGACCTAGTGTTGAGTTCTCCATTGTTGTGTGTGTTGTGAACTCCTTGTTACTTTTGCTCTTGTTCCTCTGAGAGATTCCTTTCCATCATGATCTCTCTGTTTTATGGATCCTACAATATAAATGATCCATAGTGTTCTGCTCTAGGCTTCGAGGTTTCCTTTCACCTCGTGTGCCTCATTTTTGTTTGTTGGGTACTTCAGAAGTCGTTTCTTCTCTTGGAAGCTACCTCTTGATTACTATCTTGTAGTGTGCGCTATGTCACTCAAGTTGTAGTTACTCCTTTATTTGGGTTTTAACCCTTGGACTTGAATCGAAGATCCCCGATTATGCTGGATTCTGGTGTTGTGAATCTTGTACATGACGATAATCCTTAATCCAAGATCCAATCCTTTGACCCCTGTTGATAATGTTCATACATTACTTCAGGATGGCTCGTACTACAATTCTGGCCTCCAAGCTTGTGGTTTTTGTCGCGATTGAATTGTGACAACTAATGACTTCCCTACCACTCCCCATGGCAGATGTTATTTAATGGAACTGAATAGAACATGACAAGAGTACTCCTTGTGAGTCTCGCATCTACATTCGTGACTCTGCTACACCTTCCTTTTCTGCATCAGTCTTCGGAATGTTGTTGACTTATGCATCCACATCTCGGGATTCCATTCCGAGCATGTCCTTTCCCCTTGTTGTTTTCCGACCTTTGTCTACCAGTTGGTAGCCAAGTAGTAAATGTGCATTGGTGTCTTCTGATGCAAGATACTCTTGTGGTCCATCAAGACAAACCATTTTGGGATGTTAGGAGAAACAAACTCCAGTACCTCGTCATATCTAGGACCAGGTCAAAGTGTTGTAATCTGTAGATAAAGAAGCATTGATTAGCTTATGTCTGTTCTACCTTAAAGTATCACACTCTTTCGTACTAAGAGGTCGTGCCGAGTTTCATGACCCCTTAATGAAGTGATGCTCTTACACATATTTACCCACCCTTCTTCGAGCTTTCGTGCTCATAAGTGATGCCCATGTGTAAAAATGTGGAAATCTGAGATTCTTAGCAATTATGATTGCTTCGAACTCAAAGGACATTTGAATCATTCTTACCATGGTTGGTTAACCCTATAACTAAGCAAAGAATGATTGTGTTGCCAAGTCCGTTATTCTGGTACACTCTCTTCGGTCAAAGAGTTAGGTTCATGCCGAAGCTCTGATACTATGCCCTCTTGCCTTACAAAGCAAGTTTCCTCTTGAGCTAAGTGACATATCGGTGGTTTGTGATATTCTAGTTGTCTACTAAAAGTGTTGCCATGTTGCCACATGACTGTGTTGTCAAGTTCTTGAGCAAGCAAGTTCTCTGAACTGGTCCTTTCTCCAAGGATCCGTGTTGGATACCCCTGAACTAGTTGGTTGAGCTTAAACAACAACTTGGGGAGTTGTAAGACAAAAGTTTTATCCGACTTTGTTCCTTCTTAAAGGGTTGTCTAGTTTTGTTCATGTTGAAGAAAGATAGTATTTCCTTTGCAGATATGTTATCTCCTCCACCTTTGATTTGATTTGGGTTATCGTCAAATCAAACTTAGTTACAAGGACTATTTTGATGATGTTTCTTCTTGTGATGTTTCACTTGAGTACATCTTCATGTCTTTGGTCTGACCAACACTTATGCTTTGTTCATGCGACATATGAGTCCATCTTCTTGGAGTGTCTCGATAAGTTTATTGTTGATCCCATCAATGACATCCTTACCTTCTCCATGTTAGATTAGATTCATATGGAACAATTGGGCATTAATGTTGGAAACTTTTGAGAACCTTCTTTGGGTCATCTCGAAGTATGAGTTCTGGATGTCAGAAGTAACCTTTTCCGGTTCATGTGAAAATGTTGAAAGATGTCACCATCGATTTAAGTAGAGTTATCTCTCTTTCCTTAAGGATACATGTGTGTGTTTAAGTACTTTATATGTATGCAATTGTCTTTCGACAAGTTGCTAAATACATGGGTCTAGCAATCTAGCTCGGTCTTTTGGAGCTTTACACTGTAGTCCATATCTTGAGAATTTAGTGACTTTACCTTCTCGGTAAATGTTGCAAACTTCCTATTCGGACATGCTGAGTCTGAAGTATCATCCCACCTAACCAAAGCTGAATCTCAAGCAGTAATGATGGTTCGTTTTCCTTAAGGTTTTGACATAGGTATCTTTGTAAATCTGGCAAGATTTATGTAATGGTTGACACACTTAGCCGGAAAGACCTTTTGTCATATTCCCTTGATTCAGCAGTAACAACCACTCCTCATGAGACTTCTTCCATAACTTAATACAGGATTTGTTCTTATGGTTTCCTTTGTATCTGAAGTCCGACCTTTACCTGATGTTTGTTTTCTCGAACATCAAGGAGAACATTTAAAGTAGAATTGCTAAATGTCTCACGGTTGATCCTCCAGACCCATTTATGTTGGCAACCGTCTTGTTGTGCCAAGTAATGGAAGTCTGAGAATGAAATTTCCTTCTTCCCGTGTCATCAGGAATCTTCTTAACTATTCATCTTAGTGGTGTAAAGTGATATCATGATCTTTGGCAAAGATCTTGTTAGTCCTGGATGAATAAAGAGTTTCCTTCGTTTTCTCAATCATGTTTTAAGAGTGACTATGATTTTGGTAATCTGTAGTTCCTCTTGCTACATGTTCCTTGTGACTCTTACGAGTCCTCTCCACAAAAATACCTTTCTGTCTTGACCTTCTGTTGGATAAAAGAGTGACCCTTCTATTTCAAAATTAGTTCAATAGCTTGGTTTTGTTGATCCACATCTCTGCAACCCGAAATATCTACTTAAGCCGTTTAGTAGAGGTTCCCTATTAAAGTCTGTGGTCATGTTCTTCCTATTGGAAGCTTTCCTTTTCAGAAACTTAAACCTTTCTATAAGCTCCATGGTCTCAATCCTTATGACGACCATCTATCTAACAACTTGAAACCTTCTCCTCTCGTTAGCTTGATGTGTTTCATGTTCGTCATCTCAGAGTTGTTTCTGAACACTCCATCCATGAGTTGACCATGAGATACTCTGTGTTTTTTAGTGTGTTTCCCTCTTACCCTTACAATGTCCCTGTTTCTTTCTCTCTCTATCTCTCTTCCTACCTTTGGAATCTCGGGTCGAGATTCTCGTAAGGGGTATAGAGCTATAACACCCCAATTTTTAGTAAATAGTAATTAGGGTTGTTTGTGCATTCACGAGCATCATTCTTTAAAATGCATGCTGATACGTCCAATTTACATCACCATTCTATATCATAATTTGCCTCTATTCATTGATATATTTCATATTAAGAGGTGTTACTTATGTCTTTTCATCTGTGTAACATCCCAGCATTTAGGAACTAACGAAGGGTAGATTTAGGAATTTGGAATGTTGCATGCATTCATCTGTGAAAATGTGGGTAAAATTTTCGCCAAATAAAAACCTAAAGTGATCAAGGTTTCTTTCATACTTTGAGATTAGGTTTAGTCTTAAAGGATGATTGCTATAAACTTTGATATGATCTTTGAGGAATTATGTGTTTTGGAAAATGAATTTGAATTTTTAAACTTGAGTGTTTGAATTATAATTCAAATGAATTAGGAATAAGGTTTGAATCTTGATTTAATTAAGAGTTAATTATTATAACTCAAACTTTATCCAAAGAAAACAATTAAGAATATGAAAACTTATTTCATATTTTCATTCCATAGATAAGTTACAAAAATGTAACTTATTGAAATCATCCACAAACTTCACAATAGAAAATAAATAAAGAATAGGAATATTTCTTTATTTATAATCATCTTTATTACAGAAGAATAAAATGAAGATTACAAAATAATAAAATGAAAATTACAAGAGAATAAAAGAAGATTACATTAACTATCCTATAAAGGAAACCTAAACTAAAATCTTCATCTTCAAATCTGTGCCTGCAAAACAAACACTAATAAAAAAATAAAGAAAGATAGAGTTAGAATTGTTTTACTCTCAGACATGTCAGTGAGATGCACTGAACAAGTTTCATCATTGAGAAATTTATAAAAGGGGCAAGTTTCACCAATATGAAAGAACCTATCTTTCATAAATTTTAAGCCAAAGAGTCAAATTGACAGCAAGGAGGGGCAAGTTTCACCAACTAGGTAAAAGTAATTAGATCAAAGTAACTCTCAAGTCCAAAGCATATCCACAAGTGCACAGCAAGCACACAAGCAGGACACACACCTAAATGTGGTGTCACCACAAAGACAACTTAAACACACAAAACCATTAGCACAGCCGTGGAGAGGCACTAGTGCATCTCTTCACTGCTCACACACAAGAACAACCAGCAGCTAAACCAAGCACAACAGCCAGCAACCAAACCAACCAAAGCCCAAGATCTCATCACCAGGATGGTGACATAAGGAGGGGGAAGGATCAGGTGGATAGCAAGACCAAGTCCAGGAGCTAGGAGGAGCAGGCTAGCTCCAGGCCAAGCACAGGAGCCCAGCAAAACAAGATCAACATCATTACCCAACTCCATAATCATCAGTTTTTGTGGTGAGTATCATAAAACCGTCACATGATCTAATCATATTATCTAGACAGAAGCATGTGTTGTTTTATGAAACAAACTCTCAGAGAACACCCAAGTGGGATGAATCCATCATTGAGATTTTAAACTTTAAAAGCAAACACCAAAGTACAAGGATCCAACCAAAACTCAGAACAACATCATTGATTTGATTGTCAAGCTATATATTTCAATCCAAGCACAAATATAGCTAAGATTTAATTTCTAGGCACATCCCTAAGATAAGGGTAGCACCTTAGAAGCTAATCTTTTGGATCCATATAATAATCAAGTCTATTATCATTTTTCTCCAAGCTTTGATTCAAGAAACAATAGCTGGTACCACTACCAGGATTATCCATATGAATCAAATAGATAAGGCCTAAACCCCTAAGCCTCAGACCAACATCATTGGTCTTAGGGATTTTAGAGAAGAATATTTCTATTTATATTTTATAGTCAAGCTTGTTTTAAGCTTAAACCAACCTAATCAATGAAGAAGAATCAATCTTGTGTGCCATACCAAGATGGTGTCACAAGAACAATTCTACATGAATCAGGATAAACATTAAATCATCACAGATTCAATCAATCAATCTACTAATCATTTTCCTGTCATTACAGGAATCATAATTAGGACATTTCCATGTTAATATTCACTGTCTAAGATCATTGTGATCTTAAACCACATATGAATTCTCAAGCCAACAACACTAGGACAATAATTACATCACCATACTCATTAACCTTAATCAAGTAAGGACAGGGGTAAGTTATCAAACCCACTGACTCTACCAATCATTGATTTCAGAGCAACTATATCATCTGGATCATATGAAATCTAATCATAGAATCATCCAATAAGCCACCAGAACCATTATAGTTCATCTCAAGCAACAAGCCTCAAGCTAATAACCATTTAGCATGCTTACAGATCATCCACACATGATCTAATTCATCCAGCAGATAATCAACACCAGGATATGAACCCTAAATGGAACAAATCATCTTAACCAGGACAAGACAGTAACCAGAGAGGTCACTGCCAACATCTAGCATAGGATCAGCGAGCACAGAGAGCACTAGGGGAGAGGAACATAACTCACCGAAGGTCCTCGCTGAAGACTAGAAGAGGAAGCAGAAGTGGCCGACGACCATGGTGGCATAGGGAGAACCCCAGGAGGGGCGCTGCGACCCATACATCGCCACGGCAGCGACCATGACCACGCCTTAAGGCGAGGAGCCTCACCACAACGCATGACGGCAGCGGCGGTACCAAGATCCACGCCAACCCCCAAACCTTAGGGTTCGGGATGGCATCGATCCGTCGCAGGAGAGCCCCATGCTCAAATCCAGTTGGATAGAAAGGATGGGCATAGTCGACAACCTCCTACTGCACCACGACGACGACCAGAACAACCCATGACGGCGGGAATCGTTGGCGGTGGCATCACCGACCATGGGGTCAGGGAGAGAGGAGGAGAGGAGTGAGCTCGAGGGTGAGAGACAGCGAGTGGATGGGCCGAGTAGGCCAGAACCTTTTGGGGTGGCTATTTTGGCTATGTCTAATGGTCCACCAGGGCCCAATAAGATTAAGCCAACCCAAAAACCTTTAAGCCATGTTTTAATAAATAGAGAAAGACCAAAATACCCCTGAACTTAATTAAGTTCTAGAAAATAAAATAAAAGTCCAAAAATTATAAATAAAATATTTTTGGATTCACAATAATCCACACTATCCAAATAAATTAAGAAATAAAATTTTAGACACATAAATTTTATTAAGAATTATGTAATTTTTATAACCCTTATAGAATTTTACAAAATTATTGAAAGGTGATAAAATTAATTAAAATTCACTTTAATCATATATTAATAAAAATACTAAACAAATGTTTAATAACAATTTTTGATATTTAAATGATAATTCTTAAAAGAATTATTAAATCAATAAAAGTCAAATAAAAGAGAAATAAAATAAAAGAATACCATATTCTATTATAAATATTTAAAAAGTAATATTTATAAATCCTTTATTATTAAATAATTTTATTAATAATGGGGAAATTCACATAAAATTAAATAATGCATTACATTACTTGCATAATCATTTTGCTTCTTTAAATATTGTCCTTACCAGGCAATAATGATGTTTTTGTAGACATAGAAGCTCAAGGTCCAGTGCAAGCATCAGACTTCACTACCTTGCCACCACAAGGCAAGTTCATCACTTGCTTATGTCCTTTGAAGAGTCTTTATCAAAGTATTTGCAAATTGTGTGTTATCATATATACTATTAAAGAAAGAAAATATTAATTTCACAAATAAAGAAATCATAGATATCATCCTAAGTGATGATATAATGGATCAATAGAACTTAGGGTTCTATTTGCAACAATGATGATTAAGTAGGGACTTAATAACCCCTGACATCAGTGATTCTAGCGCCATATATTATGCGTTAGCCATGAGATTTGGAATGGGACAGAGAAGTCAGCTGTATCTTCTTCCTCTCGCATGAAGCCGGATGTGCAGGTCGTGGCTGTTATCCTCGTAGCATGCATATTAATTGGTAATTCATAGAGGATATGCAGCATATGGGTGGGAACCCTCATCGTCCCACGATAGTTCTAGCATCTAACAGTTTGTACAAACCATTGTCGTAATTCATTATGTGGGCATGGTGTACACCAAGGAGGCATGCGAGGTCGCGAAGGGGGAAGTGATTGGCTTGGACCAACTACTGGGCCCCACATCATGGAATTGTGGCCGGGAAAGTACGCCCGATTGTGCAGCAAGGAGTTGATCTCTCATGGGTAAAGTAACGCACCTCTGTAGAGTGTAAGATTTGTAACTTATTACTCCCTATTTTGGGAAGGAGCTATGAACGCGGCAGGAAAGGAACTCCATGAAAGTTCTGGTCAACCTATGAAGGCTGATTGTCATAGATTTTCATAATAAAAACAATCTTTGAAGAAAGATTTACAAAAATTACATAGTGCCAAGGATTTATAATCCGAGGTGGTAGTTAGAGCATCAAACTTCCCACCTTGCATATAATGAACTTGTTGGGTAACGCTGTTACTCATTCTTTCCTTTGATCCCTTGCTTAGACTCTGAGGATCCCGAAGACGTGCCACTGTATGCAGCCGAATGTCAAGAAGAAGTGTTCTACGAGGAACCTGATTTGTCCGGAGGTGTTGAAGGAGTGGATTACGAAATCCGCTACGGTGTCGATGATAACGAGTCCAACTAAGTATCCCTAATTAGTAGTAACCAACGGAGCCGAGCAGCATGAACTCTATATAATAAGCTGCTGAGCTCAAATCCTAGTCGGAGTTGCTACTTTTAAATTCCGCTGAAACACTTTATATATTGGTTTGTAAGTTGAATCTTTAGGAAGTCTTGAACTTCCGGTATTGTAATAATAATAATGTGTGTATATTTGTAATATGGACCCGCAATGTTTCTGTTGTACCACTCTGAGGGATGTGATATTTATGGAATGGTGTTCTGTGGATGTCATGTAAACGACTATAGTGTACTACACATGCAGTGGTATGCTGGGTCACCGCAATCTGTTTTTGCATGTTGGATGATTCTTGGAGGATGAACTGCCGGAGTCAGGATTCTGATGGAAAAAGAGGTGTTTTGATGCAATTTCACAAAGATCAGAAAAATACCAGAAAACTATGGACAATTATATTTTTCTAGAAGACGAAGGATGCCAGAAGGGGAGGCGGAGTTGGGCCACAGGGGGCCCACACCCCCCAGGCACGGGCCACCCTAGACCGCGCCTATAGGGGGTGTGGCCACCCTGGCCCACCTCTGGCTCCGCCCTCTCGCCTATATCTTCTCCTCGAAACCCTAATACACGGGGAGGGACCATAGAAAGATTTCGTCGCCTTTGCGGGGGGGAAAACACCGAGAGAGAAAGAGCTCTCCGGCAGACAGATTTCTGCCAGGGAAATTCATTCCCGGAGAGGGGAGATCATCGCCATCAATACCATCATCAAGCTAGACTTCTTCGGGATCATCATCATCATCATCCACACCATCATCTCCACCAGCACCATCATCGCCACTCCATTCCGCTGTAACAATTGTGTTGAATCTTGCATAGTTCTTAGGGGAGACTTTCCCCGGTGTTGATTACTATTGTAGTTGATGCTTGTGAGTGGAACCATTGAATTATTGTTTATGTTCAGATTGTTATCCATCATTATATCATCTCTGATCTTGATCCATATGATGTCTCGTGAGTAGTTCGTTTAGTTCTTGAGGACATGGGAGAAGTCATGTTGTAGTAGTGGATTTGTGTTGAGGTATTATTCAATGGTTTAATATTTAAGTTGTGGTGCTATTCTTCTAGTGGTGTCATGTGAACGTATACTACATAATACCTCACCATTTATGGTCCTAGGGGAATGCATTGTGTATTTGGCTACTAATTGTGGGGTTGCCGGAGTGACAGAAACCTGAACCCCCATTAGGAAACCTTTGTAGAAGGGAGTGTAGGATCTTAGAGTTTAAGGCTTTGGTTAGGTTTATATATTAATTGCTTTCTTGTAGTTGCGGATTCTTGCAAGGGGTTTAATCACAAGTATGTATTAGTCCAAGTAAGGTCGATACATTAGCACAGGTTCACCTACACAACACTTATAAAACCAAAGAATATTACTGAGCTATATGAAACGAAAGCACTTGACAGTATTCCCATGTGTCCTCGAGAACGTTTGGTCCTCATTAGTATTTCCACCGTCTTGTCCTTTGCTAAGAAAGGATTGGGCCACTTGCTGCAATTATTGCTGTCTTCATTTACTTGCACTTTATTTCCTTGCTTTATCAGAAAACCCCTAAAAATCCGTTTTCTAAGTATTTACAGAGATTTCCTGCTCCATACCACTAGTCAACACCTTCTGCTCCTTGTTGGGACTGACACTCCTATTTATCGAAAGTACTATGATACACCCATAGACTTGTGGGTCATCAAGACTATTTTCTGGCGCCGTTGCCAGGAGTGAAGCGCTATTGAAGTGTGGAACTGGTAAAGGAAACTTCTACCGTGAGTATTGTTTTTTATTTCTGTTTATTACTTTGTTTCCAATATGGATAACCCACTTGGTTTTCTGTTTGGGAAAAATACTACCACTGTTAGGGTAGTAGATGAACCACCACCTATTGAGATAGATCCTTTTAAGATACCTACAAGTATTGTTGATCGTGTAATGGATAATTATTGTTTAGGGGATGGAACTGTCCATCCTGGTGATCACTTGCTTTTTATCCATGAATTATGCGGGTTGTTTAAGTGTGCAGGTATCACAACTGAACAGGTGAAGGAGAAGTTACTCTCTATATAATTGAAAGGAAGAGCTGAAGAATGGTATAAGCTGCTGAAGAATGGACAATCCATGGAATGAGAGGAAATAGTACCTCTCTTTTACTCTAAATTCTATCCTCCCAGTGAGATTCATAAGGATAGGAATCAAATATATAACTTTTGGCCTCGTGATGGAGAGAGTACAGATCAAGCTTGGGGGAGATTGAAGTTACTAATGATTAAATGTCCTTTTCATGAACTTCCTAACAATATTATTATCAATAACTTTTATGTTAGGCTTTCTCTTCATGATAAAGATTTAGTAGATGCTTCTTGTGCTGGATCATTCACACGTATGAAGGAAGAAGCTAAATGGGATCTTCTAGACCGTATTCAAGAAAACATTGAAGCATGGGAGAATGACAAAGGAAGAAATTCAGGTATAAATTATGATTATGAATGCATTAAATCTTTTATGGGAACTGATGACTTCCGTGATATTAGTACTGAGTATGGTATTGATTCTCAAGTACTTGCAGAATGTTTTAAGTCCTTTGCCTCTTATATTGAAATTCCCCAAAAGGAGCGGGACAATTACCATGCTCCTTATAAAGATATTGTTACCCATGTTCCTGCTAGCATTGAAGTTTGTACTGTTGATCCTATTTTGCCTGAGCCTTATGTTGAGAAAATCCCTTTTCCTGTTAAGGTAAAGGAACATTCTATCATAGCTAATGTGGTTAGAAAAAGTGCAAAGAAAACTGTGGAACCTGATGAACAAATAAATATTGAACCTGTAGTAGCCATTGTGAAAGATCTTGTCACTAAAAATATAGAGGATGAGCACATTGTCTTCTGTGAAGATGCTTCTAATATTGTCTCTCATCCTAGAAAAGCTATAAACACTAGTGTCCCTATGCTTTCTGTTAGAATTGGTGACCATTGCTATTATTGTTTATGTGATATTGGTGGTAGTTTAGTGCTATTCCGTATGAGCTTTACAGGGAAATTATGCATGAAATTGGTCCTTGTGAGCTTGAGGATATTGATGTGGTTATTCACCTTGCTAATAGAGAGAGACAGTTTGTCCAATTGGAATTGTAAGAGATGTGGCGGTTATTTGTGGTAAGATTAAATATCCTGCGGATTTTCTAGTGCTTGGTTCTGAAGCTAGTAAAACCTGTCCTATTATCTTTGGTAGACCTTTCTTGAATACTTGTGGGGATATTATAGATTGTAGGAAGGAGAAAGTTTTGACTAAGTTTGATGGATATTCTTATGAGCTTAACTTCTCCAAATTTTATAAAGCTCCTTATGAAAATAGTTTGCCTAATGAAGATTTCAGGGTTGAACAACTTGCTTCTATTGATCCAGTTTATGACCTTAGACCTCTTTTTGATGATTGTAAGTATGCTCACTCTGATGATAAAGTTGTTTCTTGTGATAATTATATTTTCAACTTTATTCAAAGTGCTACTAAAAGTTATTATGAGAGAGGGAAACATGGTTTTATGCATCTCAATAATATTAAGTTTCCCCGTTTTATGTTGAAAGCTTTGAAGTTGCATTTGTTTTGTCTTACTATGCTAGTGGCCTTTTGTTTCAACCAATTGTTTTCTCATGAGACTCCCTTGCATAGGAAGTGGGTTAGGCTCAAATGTGTTGGATATTTTCTTATTGATGCTCTCTTTCACTTCAGATCCATATCTCCTATGTGAACATCTTTGAAATTATCAAGCCTAACTTAAAGGCATTAAAGAAAAGTACTTTTTGGGAGATAACCCAATAGTTTTGTTGAGTCATGGAAGTTATTACCTCAGTAGTAACCGCTCCTTATCCTTTTTTTTTGGTTTTTGTGTCAAGATCAACTACTTTTGATAAGTAGAGGAGTTGTGAAAAGTGGTGTCCTGGGATAGATTTTTGTGCCGCATTATAAAATTTCATGAAGGAGCCCAGTACATCGGATGGAACTGTAATTTCATGTGCTTGTTCTCCAAGTTGCTATCCAACTTTCATTAGTTTTGCACTTTTTGATTTGAGCAACAAAAGTTTTTCGGAAAAAAACAATCTTTACCTGTTGGTCTGTTTTGACAGATTTCTGCCATCATTTGCATTTGCCTCTTATATTGATTCCCTTTCAGATTCTTTTTGGGCTTTTGGAAAGGAGTTGCTACAATAGCTTTTGTTTTGATGGATTTTAGTTGAAGTGTGTACCTAGAGGATTATTGTTTTTGCATACACTAATGTTGCCAATGAAGTTTGTGTAGAGCCTTGTATGAAAGGAGTTTTCAGGAGATGGAGAGAAGGAATCCGCAGAGTCCGTTTTTGAATAGGTAAAAGTGCTGCAAACTGAAGGTTCGTGAAAACCTTATCTTTTAATATTTTTGATGTTTTTATTACATACAGAAAGTTACAAGACGAAACAGAGGAGGAAACAGAGGCCAGGTGGGCCACACCCACCCTAGGCACGGGCCCCAGCTGGCCGCGCCTACAGGGGGTGTGAGCTCCCCGGAGTCCGTCTCCGCCTCGTTTTCGCACAGTACCTTCCTTATGCATTGAAATTTCGTAATATATAACCCCTTGGATCCCTCGAGGTTCGTATATCATGTTATTGTCATGTTTTTGTTTCAATCTGTTTCTGTCAGGAAATCTTCTCAAGTTTAGAGCACCATGGTATCCGCCAACGACAAAGGCAATAATCCCGTGGAAGATGATCCTCAAAACCCCAAGGAGGAGGAGATCTTGGTTGGGGATGAAGAAGACACGAAGGAGGAAGAGCATCCGACACCTGCGCTACCGTTGCAAGCATTGGATTGGTGGCAAACCCTACCAAGCTTAGGAGGACAACACAGATGTCTACAGGAGGAAAATCCCCACGTCACATCCTCGCTCCACGGTCACTTCCTTCACGCACCAAGAACCCCTTCCATACTCTCATAATTTAGCAACAATACCAAAAGGTGCCCCAAGGGAGGTTGTCCTCTGTTTGGGATCTGCCTCGTTCTAACCATGCAGGGAAGGAACACACTAAGAAGGAAGAGTGGGAAAAGAATAACAAGGACTGGGATTCTCGGCCCGACATGATCATGAGCCATATCGAGCATAATTCGGAGTTGATTCGTACTCTAACCTTCGAGATTGAGGAATTGAGGGAACTGATTGAAGAGCTTATCAAGAGAACACCACCACCACCGAAGGAATAATTAATCATCAGGTTTGGCATCCCCTTGGCTTGTTCCAAGCTTGGGGGAGTGCCGCGGTATCACATCATTATCTTTTACCTTTTTAGTAGAGTTATATCTTGGGTAGTGAAGTTATTTTATAGGTTGGTGTGCATTGTGGAAGTATCTCTCCTTTAGTTGGTTATCTATGTATCACTTGGTGTGAGTGCCTTTATGGAATATTAATGAGAAGTCTCATCTTTTACTTTTTGCACTTCTTATTTTAGTTTGCAATCTCTATTATATGATTGATCTTGTTGATCAATATTGGTATCACTTTGGGAGCATCAAGTAGATCTAAACTGGTTTTGGCAAACCGAGCTCTGGTCAGTAGCAACACTTTTTGATATTTGAAAGGAAAAGAGAAAAGCACTTACATGTATTTTATATCATTTATTTTCCTTCTTGATTAGCTCATAAGCTTAATATTCTTTATTTAAGATCTTTTGTGTTTTCAAGGAGGATTGCATGTTTGGCTTTATTACTTGTATGTTTGCTTGTTTCCTTCAACCCTTTTGCTTGCTATCTAGCCTTGCTAGCTAAAAACCTGTTTTAAGAAGGCATACTTCTCATGCATCCAACCCCTTTAAACCAAAAAATGTGTCATTTGTGTCCAACATATCTACCTATTAGCATTATTGCTATTCCAAGTAAAATTCTCAAGCTTCATCTATCTTTGAAATTATAAATTATTTTTTATGTGAAAACTAGTTAGTAAAGCTCTCACGAACTCGATGGCACACCTTATTTTCTTGCCCCTAATAAACTTGAACCATTGTGTCATCGAAGTTGTATATGCTTGCACCTATACGTTGGAATTAGCAAAACCATGTTGTCACGGGGAACGCTTTCAGCATTGCACCTGTACATTGTACAAATTTGATATCATGCTCTTTTGTTTGCGGATGTCGTCAGTGTGAAATAAAAGGGGAGCTTGTAAGTCCATGGAGTTATGTATGTGTGTTAGAGAAACTCCTAGGCCGCTAGCCTAACCCATGCCTAATCATGGTGGAAACTTGCAGCATAACCATAGTGAGCAATCTGTGAAGCATCCTTAATAAAAACCTATGCAAATAGCAAATAAAAAGATCGCTGAGATGCTCACTGTCTGCTTGCCTTGTCATTTTGATTATGGGATAGCTCATGTATCATGTGCAAGGGGTACCCTGTTGGCGGTTCTTTATGATACGCATGTACTTACTGTGACAAGAACTTACAGGTAACTAAAGTTGAGTAGCATGAGGAGCGACCCTCGTACTCAAGGGACATGAGATTGCCAACTTATATTTTGTCAAGCATATACTCCATCTTTGTTCACTTTAACCTTAATGACCTCAAGATGCTTATGATAGAGGCAATGAGAGCTCAAAGCTAGTAAGTACTATAATATTTTGAAAGCTCTTTATGAACTTGAAATCCCTGCTTCCCTTTATGAAGGGCCTTTCTTGTACTTCTAAGTTGAGTCAGTAAACCTATTCCTCTCTATCTCTAGCATGCATTTGAGTTGTTGTGTTGCAAGCATTCATATGATGATTTATTCAATCATGCTCTTTACCTTCCTTGTTTGCACAAGATTTTTATCTAAATGAGTATTACTTTGAAAGATATAATTGTGAAAAACCTTTTATGTTTGAGCAAAGAGTACTCCTGTTGTAAACTTCTACAAAAGCTTTATTTGAAAACTGTTTGCCAACTGTTCTCTGACCAAGAACAAAGTTTGCCAATCCCAATTATGATTTGTCTTTATGCATCTTTATTATGACTCCCATACTTGTTGCAAGCTAAGTTATATAATGGTGAGATGCTTTCTTCTATGAGTTGTGTATTGGTAAGTGTGATGCCTCTTGTTCGTATTCTTTTTATCGACACTTCACTCCATAAACTTGTGGACATGTTTACTGAGCTCAGTTTTCGCTTGGGGACAATCGAGGTCTAAGCTTGGGGGGAGTTGATACGTCCAATTTGCATCACCATTATATATCATAATTTGCCTCTATTCATTGATATATTTCATATTAAGAGGTGTTACTTATTTCTTTTCATCTGTTTTTGCATGTTGGATGATTCTTGGAGGATGAACTGCCAGAGTCAGGATTCTGATGGCAATAGAGGTGTTTTGATGCAATTTCGCGAAGATCAGAAAAATACCAGAAAAAACTACGAAAAATTATATTTTCCCACAAGACAAAGGATGCTAGAAGGGGAGGCGGAGTTGGGCCATAGGGGGCCCACACCTCCTAGGCGCGGGCCACCCTGGGCCGTGCCTATAGGGGTGTGGCCACCCTAGACCACCTCTGGCTCCGCCCTCTCGCCTATATCTTCTCCTCGAAACCCTAATACACGGGGAGGGACCACAGAAAGATTCCGTCGCATCTACGTGGAGGAAAACACAGAGAGAGAAAGAGCTCTCCGGCAGACAGATTTCTGCTAGGGAAATTCCTTCCCGGAGAGGGGAGATCATCGCCATCAACACCATCATCAAGCTAGACTTCACCGGGATCATCATCATCATCCACACCATCATCTCCACCAGCACCGTCATCACCACTCCATCCCGATGTAACAATCGTGTTGAATCTTGCATAGTTCTTAGGGGAGACTTTCCCGGTGTTGATTACTATTCTAGTTGATGCTTGTGAGTGGAACCATTGAATTATTGTTTATGTTCAGATTGTTATCCATCATTATATCATCTCTAATATTGATCCATATGATGTCTCGTGAGTAGTTCGTTTAGTTCTTGAGGACATGGGAGAAGTCATGTTGTTAGTAGTGGATTTGTGTTGAGGTATTGTTCAATGGTTTAATATTTAAGTTGTGGTGTTATTCTTCTAGTGGTGTCATGTGAACGTAGACTACATGATACTTCACCATTTATGGGCCTAGGGGAATGCATTGTGTATTTGGCTACTAATTGTGGGGTTGCCGGAGTGACAGAAACCTGAACCCCCATTAGGAAACTTTTGCACAAGGGAGTGTAGGATCTCAGAGTTTAAGGATGTGGTTAGGTTTATATCTTAATTTCTTTCTTGTAGTTGTGGATGCTTGCAAGGGGTTTAATCACAAGTATGTATTAGTCCAAGTAAGGTCGGTACATTAGCACAGGTTCACCCACACAAGACTTATAAAACCAAAGAATATTACTCAGCTATATGAAACAAAAGCACTTGACAGTATTCCCATGTGTCCTCGAGAATGTTTGGTCCTAATTAGTATTTCCACTGGCTTGTCCTTTGCTAAGAAAGGATTGGGACACTTTCTGCAATTATTTGCTGTCTTTATTTACTTGCACTTTATTTCCTTGCTTTATCAGAAAACCCCTAAAAATCCGTTTGCTAAGTATTTACAGATATTTCCTGCTCCATACCACTAGTCAACACCTTCTGCTCCTCATTGGGATCGACACTCCTATTTATCGAAAGTACTACGATACACCCCCTATACTTGTGGGTCATCACATGAAAAGAAAAAATTGATGAAAAGCCTAAAACCCTAATGCTTCCCCCTCTTTTTGAAATCCATTCAAAAGGGTTTTGAATATTTTGAAAAGTACAAAAATGTTAGGGCCCAAATGGACAAAAAGGGACCCTGCAATATTCTCATATATTTTACAAAGTTTCTAGTAATTTTTTGAAATGTTTTAAAACAGATGTTGAAATGAGATACAAAAGAGGAAACACCAATCAAAAATAGAAAAGGTTTTTAAGAATAAAAATAAAGCCAACGCTCCAGCAGGCCGACCCATCTCTCTCCTCTCTCTCTGTCGTCTGCGTGTGGCACCAGCAGCCCAGCACCAGCTCGCAGCCAGCCTAGCAGAGGCCCGGTACCCCTTCGCCCCTCCCTCTGTCTTCTTCCTCACGAGCGGCAAGCAGCTGCGTGGCTCCGCCGATGCCGTCCGTCGCCACGAGCGCGATGCCCGCCGCCGCTCCAGGATATGGGGATAAGAATGGCGTATTCTTCTCTCTCCCCCCATACCACTCTTGTCCCCTCCCGCTCTCTCTTGCGGATTCCCCTCTTCCGGCCGAAACCCTAGCCACCAGAGACGACGAATCACCATCGTTCCGAGCCCCGCCAAGCACTATCGATGACGCCACGAGCTCCTCCCCATTGTCCTATACCTGCTTGCTAATCGAATCGAGCTAAGGTGCCGAGTCGATCCGCAGGACCCCGTCTTCTCCGGTTCTTCTTGAGCACCACCGTCGCCATTGATGATGCGACTGACCTCGCCAGCCCTCCTAGACCTCTACAATAACATTAGGGTGAGCATGCGGTGCTCCAGCACCACCTCGCGTTCTCCCTCTTCCTCTAGTTCACTCTACTGCCGAGCGCCACCATCGGCCGTCGCGGTTGCTCGTCGTCTAAGCCGCTCCGACGACCAATTCGTAGAGGCGCTACCACCTTCGTGTTTGCCTTGCTTCACTAGTTCGAGTAGGCCTAGCCGCGCATCCTCGCAAGCCCCCAATCGCTGAATCCGCCGCCGATCTGAGGTCACCGTCGTGCTTGCGTCAGCACGACGTCAGCACCATGCGGTCAAGCCCAGTCAAACCCCGGTCCGGGTCCCACCTGCTCGCGTGGCAGCTGAGGTGGCTCAAGGCCCTTCTGTCAACCACTATGGCTAGGCGTGCCGGCGGTGTGAAAAGTTTCAGTGTGGTTTAATAATTTTAGAAAAAGGATAAATCTTATAAATTCAATATCTAATTATTTATAAGTCAGAAAAATGTGTATAATATATCAAAATGTTCAGAAAAATGAGATCTACCTATTTAAGCTATCATCATGCATTGTTCAAAAACTTTCAAGACAAGTTTAATTAGAAGAACATAGTAACCCCTCATAGGTGATTCCGGAGTTTCCCCGAGTTAGGGTTTGCATCCCTCGGAACCCCGATTAAATGGTCGAGCATGCCTTAGGGTTACTTTTTGATACAATTTAACTTGTCATATCATCATCCTTGCTTGAGCATTGCATCGATGCCATTGTTGATTGTTTCCCTTTCTTTCTGGTGTTTGGTTCTTCCCGGTAGAATACGATGTCGAGATCGAGATAACCATCAAAGATCAACGAATATTACTTGACCAACTGTAACCAAGTCAAGTACAAGATTCCCGAAGACCTTCTTATTGGTTATCAATGGGCAAAGGCAAGCATAGCCCCACCATGATATAATCCTATGATTTCAAAAGTATTTCAATTCTTGCCATGATGCATAAGATTCTACTATGGTCTTTTATCTATAGATAGAGTATCCTATCTGTTGCATTACTCCCTTTGAGCTTATATTACCTGATCCACTGCTCCTAGCATAACTAGGTTTGGCTTGTGTGCACTGCTAGAGCTTATATAAGTGTCTGCTTAGCCATGCATAGCTGTCAGTGCTGGTTCATCCAGATGATGTATCAGATGCAGATAATCTAGTATGACAGGAGAACGTGATGAGATAAGATCAGAGGTGATATGAGATTAAACATGCTAAGTCTTGTATGGGAGGCCACTATGGGATGTGGTTTTTCTAGTCCCATGCTCGCCACCACTAGGACCAGAGTTCTTGCCTCTTGAACCAAGACGAGCGTACAACCACACGAGGCCTGGACAACCTCACGAGCAACTAACTTGCCTAGTAGGTTCCATGAGTCACATAGTTCGGGCGTTCCATTCGACATGCTTTCTAGATCTTCTTGAAGGTGGTGAAGGAGGTGCATCCATAACAGGTAGGGAAGCGTGGACCGGGTTGCTTGGGGTTGATGGTGCCCCTGGTAAACCAACCTCGCCTCACATCTTTAAGGACCTGCTTCGGGGTTTTACCTGTTACGATGGAACCATCCTTATTACGTGACTCATGGTCTCGACGAAAGCAAGGTAAAGGTCGTGTCTAACCATCCTCTGCCGGCCTTCCAAGGAATATGGCTAATCATTGTGGCATTAAGAGAAGGTTAGTACGTGTGGGTAAAGTTGTACACCCCTGCAGGGTAATAATCTTTTCGAAAAGCCGCGTCCGCGGTTATGGACGAATTGGGAACGGGCGTGATGATCATAGAGAACTTGAACCTAATCGTAAAACTTGGTAGATAAACGTGTGCTTAAGGATGCTTCCTCATGGGTACGAGGGGGTGATCCTAGTTAGGGTTCATATGATGATGACTTGGTGGATATCAAAAGATATGATGATCAATATTTCGGAGATGTCGCTCTCTTATCCCCTTTTAAAATATTCTGATTAAACGAGCTTCTTCTCTCCCTTGTTTTATAAACAAAGATGGCTTCATGAAAAACAACTCCATCAACCATAAGTCTTGCAAAGTACACCCTGTACTCACCCTTGCTTTGTTGATACTTTTTGTAGCAGAGTAATTGTTCACCTGAAGATGAGTTTGGTACTACATCGACATCGACGAGTAGCTTGGGGTTCCTGTCTAGCAGCCTGGAATCTATGGGCTGGGACGTCATTGTTATGCTTCAGGCCTCTTAGGCCATTTGTTAAGTTTACTATACTTAATAGAATAATTTTCCTTCCGTTGTTTGATGTTTGTGGTCAGTGACCTCTGATTGTAATAATTTGGTTCTTCGCTCTGATATGAGCTTGCTGTAATAAATTTTGTGTCGTAGGGTCACTTCCGTGTTACCGATTCTCACTGGATATTCTCGAGCTCAAGGTTAAGCTTATGTCAGACGGAGATCTAGGATTTGTTTAACCCTGATCTCGGGGGTGTCACAAGCATATAGCTACTAAAGAGTCTGACCACATGGCCCCTCTTGTACATATTCGAGAGCAGGCTCCGGTGCAGCGAGGGAAGCGAGGTTTTTGTTTTGAGGAGATGTGGACCAAGCATGAGAGCTATGAGGACATGATCAGCACAACTTGGGAGAAGGGATAAGGGGAAGCGGATGGCATCAGAGGGTTATGGAGACGGCTCTATAAACTCTCGGGCGATATGCAACGATGGAGCTACGAAGTGTTTGGGTCGGTTCGAGTGGAACTGAAGTTGATGCGAACCCAGCTAGACTCGGCTAAAACTAAGGCACTAACCACGGGGTCTGTGACGGAGGTGAGGGCTATCGAGAAGAGGCTCCATGACATGTATGAAAAAGAGGAGATAATGTATCGCTAGAGGTCGAGGCAGGAGTGGCTGAAGGCAGGGGACGGGAATACTAAAAATTTCTAAAACCTAGCGTCTCATAGGAAGCGCAAGAACACTGTCTGTCGTGGGAATGACCACGGCAGATGCTGCAATCGGCAGCGAGTAGTAGAACATGGGGCAAGGGCGGCCAGCCATCTACGGTGCGAGATGAGGGTGGAGACACAAGGGTATACCCAGGTTCGGCCCCCTGGAGGGTAAATACCTACTCCTGCTAGATTGTATTATGGTGAGAGTACAATGGGGCGAGCTCGGCGGCTAGGCAGCGAGTCGCTTGGGTGTATGAGGGAACGTATCCCCTATGCATCCTCTAGGGAGGTTTATATAGACTCACCTCCCTAGGGTTTACAGATCTCAACCGAATCAGTTAAGGTTTCAACGATCCTTTAACCTATTTCGACTGGGCCTATCTACGCTTCTGGGCTTTCAGCTTCCAGTCGCTCGAGTCCACGCCAGATCCAGATCCAGTCGCCGTCCTGCAGGCCCACTCGCTGGCACCCGGGCCAGTCGGAAACGTCCTGATGGGTATACCCCGGTAGGCATATCCCCATCACTATCCGCCGGCTCAAGAGATATAATGGTACCTTATGCCACACTGACGAGGGTATGAGATCGATGGCACTGTCCTTCTACAAGAACCTGTACACTTCAGAGGGCTCCACTAACTCAGATAGAGTGCTCCCTCTTATTGACCAATTTGTGACTCATGAGATGAATGAGAGGCTCACTGGAGTATTCTCGGACCAAGAGATAGAGGAAGCGCTGTTTCAGATGGGGCCTACCAAGGCACCCGGGACGGATGGACTGCCAGCATTGTTTTATTAGTGACATTGGTCCCTGTTAAAAGGTGTGTTCTGTAGGGAGGTTAGAGATTTTCTTGAGGGGAAAGACTATCCGGAGGATTTCAACAACACAATCCTGGTTCTCATCCCTAAAGTGAATGTCCCCGAGTTGCTCTCTCAATTCCGGCCTATAAGTTTGTGCAACATGTTGTACAAAATAGCATCGAAGGCGGTGGCAAATAGGATAAAGAAGATTCTTCCTATTTTGATATCGGAGGAGCAGAGCGCTTTCGTGCCCGGGAGGCTTATCATTAACAATGTGCTGATTGCATACGAATGTGTACATACTATTAGGAAGAGGAAAAGGAAGAGGCCATTATGCGGTAAAACTCGATATGATGAAGGCATATGACCGCGTGGAGTGGGTGTTTCTGGAACAAATAATGCAAAGGATGGGGTTCTTGGATGCATGGGTTCAAATGATAATCAGAACATGGGGCAAGGGCAGCCAACCATCTACGGTGCGAGATGAGGACGGAGACACAAGGATTTACCCAGGTTCGCCCCCCGGAGGGTAAAGACCTACTCCTGCTAGATTGTATTATGGTGAGAGTACAATGGGGCGAGCTCGGCGGCTAGGCGGCGAGTCGCTTGGGTGTATGAGGGAACGTATCCCCTATGCGTCCTCTAGGGAGGTTTATATAGACTCACCTCCCTAGGGTTTACAGATCTCAACCGAATCAGTTAAGGTTTCAACGATCCTTTAACCTATTACATCTCGAGCCTATCTACGCTTCGGGCCTTCAGCTTCGATCGCCGAGTCCACGCCAGATCTAGATCCGATCCCGCAGCCCACTGCAGCACCCGGCCACGGAACGCCCCGCCGGGTAAACCCCGTAGGCATATCCCCATCGCAGTCCTTGAGGCCGTCGTGGATTGGTCGCAGGTGTTTGCTGGCAGTCGGTGTATACGGGTCCAATGCGGACGCCCAGTCGAATCGGCGGCGGACTCCTGAATAAAGGAAAAACTAGTTATTCTAGTCGCAATAACGGCGACCGATCGGGTCGCAGCTCGGCGAACATTCAGTCACTGTTGTAGTGATCGGGTCGGCGAATCATTAAGTCGCGCAGAGCGACGAGTCGAGTGGATGAAGTTGGACCGTCAAGTGGGGCCAAAACTAGTCGTTGGGGTAATCCAACGGTAACTTTTGGCGTAATTACCGCGTAGTAACGGCTCCCGAAATTGGCGGGTAGCAACCGAGGAGGAAGACGAAGCCGTCGAAGCAGCCGTCTCTGCCTCGTTCTGTGACTAGCTCCGACGCCACCAGCTCGGCTAAGGGCGAAGCGGCGCGGACGACAGTAGCACCGGATGCCGCCGCTCCCCTGGATGAGGTACCTCTGGCATCGCTTCCACCCCCATTCGCCCCGGTCTCTGGGTTGGGGGCTACTCCAGCCGCAGCAGCTTCGCCTCCCAGGAAAGCTCCTGCAGATGTCATCACAGAGGCTCCTGCCGCGGCCTCGTCTTCGAAGAGGCCCTCCGTATCTTGGGCACACGATGTGTTCGAGATGGGGCCTCAGTCGGAAGTTGGGTCCCGAGCTGGAGAAGCCGTCCAGCATTCGCACGGGTCTGCGGTTCATACCAGTCGCCAAGTAAGTCTTGTTCATCTGCTTGCCTTCCATTGCAATCAGACAGTTTTACTCATATCGTTGTTTCACAGGACTGGAGTTAAAAAGATCGGCCATCCTTCCGTGGCCAAGGTTCCGCCAGTCGTCACCGAGGAGGATCCCTCGCGGAAGAGGAAAGCTGACGAAGTCGCTACTCCCACAGACAGTGCTAAGAGGGCAAAAGGCGACGATGTCGTCACGGTCTCTGACAACACGGCAGTTGCTCCAAGCGATCCTCCGACTGCGACGGAAGTGGCCTCGAAGACCAAGGAGGCTGTTTCCTCGCCCGGAGTGGCCGAGCCGGCTCCTAGCAGCGTTGCGGCGTCCGCTGCGACTTCCCCCGCTTCATGGCCAAAGCGGCCGCAGCGAGTGGCGCGGCGCCAACGAGCCAGACGCCTGGGGTCGCCGAGACGGAGGTCGAGCAGCATCGCGGACACACTCCGGTCCTGCTTGCGTCTGTGGACGCGCTGCAGCTCCACAGCATGTTGGGCGTAGCCATCCAGGTATGTCCAGTCCCCGAGGATCGGGCCGCTGAATTTTAGTGGTCGGATTCTTAGTGTTTTTGTAGCGTCCAGTCCCCGAGTGCCTAGTCGCTGAATTTCAGCGGGTGGACACTTAGGATTTTTGATCTCCAGTCCCCGAGTGCCTAGTCGCTGAATTTCATCGGGTGGGCACTTAGGATTTTTGATGTTGTTGACGGTCTAATTTGTACGCAGGGCCTGTAGCGCGAATCGGCCGATCGGCTTGCAGCAAAGTGTCGCATGGAGAAGGAACTTGTTGCCGTCTAGGAGACGAACAAGGGGCTGCGAGCCGTTGCAGCCGAGGCGGAGGAAGTCCGTCGGGGCCTTGTCCCGGTGGGTGACCTGATGGAGGCTCAATCTTTGTTGAGTGCGGCCGAGAAACGGATCGCTGACCTGGAGCGTGAGCTCAAGGAAGCGAAGGCGGAGGCGAGCTCGGCGGAGGGACGAGCGAAAGCTGCTATCATCACGCCGCCGAAGAACGGAAGGTGTCGGCGCTTTTCGTTGTTGGGCTGCAGAACGACTTCTCCTCGCTTCAAAGCTTCATCACGGGCCTCTGGCGTCCGCTTATTGGTAAACTTTTCTTCCTCTACCTGGAGTCGTTATGGAGTCGTTGGTGTACTCACTGCCGGCTTCTGTCCACAGGCCGGATTATTGACAGCTCGGAGGAGGCGCAGTCATACGACGCGCGGCAGTGTGTGACCACTCTAGTCGACTCGGCCGCGTTGTCCGCGGCTTGCATTCGAGCGCATCTTTAGGAGATATCGCCCACGGAGGTGATTCCTAGTGACCTCGTCGAGGTATGGCGTTATCTGGAGAAGGCTCCGGCAGTCGTCGAATTCATGGCGCGGTCGGCCTTCCGGCGCGGGGCGGCGACGGCTCTGAGCCTTGGGCTTGCCCATTTCCTGGAGGACTTTGACCTTGATGATGTGACGAGTGGCTACCCCTCGTCGACCGGCTCTGTGGAGATTGCCGAGGTGCTGAAGCTGACGGACCGGGCCGCGGTGTATGTCGGTCGCGTTTGGGCGATGGGCGACCTCCTCCCCTACCAGGAGACGACTGTCGCCCCCAACGATCCTGAACTGAAGCATCGGGACTTCAAGGTCGAGCAGCCGTTCCGTGTGGCGATGGCGGGTGAGTTGACGATGTACCCGTCGAACCCGTACGTGCCCTTCATTCGCAACCGCAGGGGTGGCAGCGAGTCGGCGTCGAAACCTGCAGAGTAGAAGCTTTGTGCCCTGGGGCGTTAGTAGCAAATAGCCATTGGACTTATCTTGTAATTTGGAACAACTTTGTTCTGCTGTAACGGGAATTTGTGTTGTTTTTTGGATTGTTTCGTGATTTTGATTGTTGATTGGACGAGTCCCCGAGCGCGTCCGCCCTTTTTATGGGGTTTACCTCGTTTGTTTGTGTTTGCAATTTTGAATGTTTTTTCAATTGTTTCGCTATTGAGGTCGACTCGCCAGAGCTCGAAGAGCCAGTCGCAGGGCGACTCCCGTGGGTGCTCTGTACTTGACCGTTTTCCCGTGCGCGAATGAGGTCGGATGGCCGAGTCCCCGAGCGTGGTACTTGCTGGTTCTAGTCGCAACTCCAAGGTAGGTGAGGACTAAGCTTGTTAGAGTGAGTGCGTCGCTCCTGCCTGACCTGAAGGATCAGTCGCATGGCGAGTCCTGGGCACGCTCTCATACTGGGCGTTTTTCCCTAGCCGCTCATATTTGACTAGACGTCAGTCCCCGAGCGTGGTACTTGGCCGTTTGAGTCGCTATGCTGAGGATGCGGGGGACTTGGTCGCTGTGAGAAGCGAATGCAGTTGTCTTGGCTCGGTGAGCTAGTCGGGCTAGGCGACTCCAATGGGTCTCCGGGTTGGTGTTTTTCGTGGACGTTACGAGGCCTGGAGTTTTCCAGTGCCCTCGTGCCACACTACTTGGCCCTGCCGGTCGCTTTACCAGAGGTTGACTTCTGCGAATAGCATAACGCTGTTATTACGAGTGCGAGTGGCACAAGACATGGAGAGTAGACACAATTTTCGGTAACCGATCTGTTTTATTTCATAGCGGGTGGAGAGTACATGTATGGAGTTCTAGGAGTAGAACTTATGTAGGAGGTTTACATTCCATGGCCGCTTGACGTCGAGTTTTCTGTCGCCTCGGACATCGATGAGGTAGTAGGCGTCGTTGCCTAGAACTCGCCCGATGGCGAATGGTCCCTCCCAAGGGGGGAGAGCTTGTGCATGCCCTTCTTGTCCTGGAGGCGGTACCGTGTCGCCTTCCGGAAAGTCTGAGTCCTTACTACTTTGCTATGGTAGCGGCGGAGCCCTTGCTGGTAGATGGCGGTGCGGGAGCGAGCTAGGTCGCGTGCCTCGTCGAGTTGATCGACTCCATCCCGGCGTGCGAGTTCATTTGCGGTCTCCGTGTAGTTGACCACCCTGGGAGAGTCGTGCTCTAGGTCGGTGGGCATGACTGCCTCGGCGCCGTACACCATGAAGAAGGGGGTGAACCCTGTCGACCTGTTGACGGAGGTGCGGATGCCCCAGATGACAGAGGGTAGCTCCTCGACCCAGCACCCAGCGGTGCGCTCGAGCGGTACTTGGAGCCGTGGCTTCAGGCCATGGAGGATGCTCTGGTTGGCTCGTTCCGCCTGGCCGTTGGATTTCGGGTGGGCGACTGCGAGGTCGAGTCGGATGTGATGTTCCTCGCAGAACTCGGCCATGGATCCTTTGGCAAAGTTGGTGCCGTTGTCCGTGATGATGCTGTTCGGGAACCCGTAGCGATAGATTAGCTCGCGTAGGAACTTGGTGGCGGTCTTCCCGTCGCATTTCCGGACTGGCTTGGCCTCCACCCATTTTGTGAATTTGTCGACTGTGACCAGGAGGTGGGTGAAGCCGGAGGGGGACTTCTTTAAAGGGCCGACCATGTCCATACCCCACACGGCAAACGGCCAGGTGATGGGGATTGTCTTGAGCGCCGAGCTCGGCACGTGGGTCTGGTTGGCGTATTTCTGGCACCCGACGCACCGCTGGACAATGTCGACAGTGTCTGCGTGTGCGGTGGGCCAGTAGAAGCCGTGTCGCATAGCCTTTGCGACCAGAGAGCGGGCGCCGGTGTGGTGGCCGCAGTCGCCGGAGTGGATGTCTTGGAGGATTTTGCGTCCTTCAGCGGGTTGAACGCAACGTTGGAACACGCCGGTCACGCTGCGCTTGTGGAGCTCGTCGTTGATGATGACGAAGGATTTGCAGCGGCGTGCTATCATCCGGGCCTCCGTCTCATCTGCTGGCAGGGTGCCTCCCTCCAAGTAGGCAGTGTACGGCGCGGTCCAGTCGTCTAGCTCGGCGATGAGCGCGGCCAGGGCTGCCTCTGGTTGCAGCGGGATTCCGATGTCGATCTCCCTTGGGGGAGAGACGGAAGGCTTGGTGATGGTGTCGAGGAAGACACCGGCGGGTGGTGCGACTCGAGCCAAGCCAATGCGGGAGAGTGCGCCGGCCTCCTCGTTCTTCCGCCTGTCAATCCACTCGACGAAGTAGCCTGCGAAGTGTCCACCCAGCTTGTCCACTGCTTGGCGATATGCCGCCATGGTGGGGGAGACGGCGTCGCAGGTGCCAGCGACTTGCCCGGCGACGAGGTCGGAGTCTCCGTAGCAGCGCAAGCAGTTGACGTTCATTTCCTTGGCAGCTCACATGCCTTGGAGTAGCGCCTCGTACTCGGCCATGTTGTTGGTGCAGGGGGTGAAGTCGAGGCAGATGACGTAACGGAGCTTGTTGCCCTTTGGAGAAGTTAGCACGATCCCTGCTCCTGTGCCGTCCGCGTTCTTGGAGCCGTCAGTGTAAGCTCGATAATGGAGGTATGGAAGCTTTTCGGGCTCGGCCTCTTCCCGATCAGCGATGAAGTCGCGAGCCTGCGACTTGATCGCTGCATGGCTCGTACTTGATGTTGTGTCGCCGATCTCGGCGACCACTTGGCGACTCGCCCGGTCGCCTCACATTGCGGATGATGTCCTGCAGCGGTGCCGAGAGACGACCGTTATCGGTGCTCCAGGAAGTAGTGGGGCAATCGCCGTTGTGCTCAAGACCGCGTATACCAGTTTACGGTATTGCGGGTACCGGCGCGACTTCGGTGAGGACTTCGCTGATGTAGTACATCGTCGCTGCGCAAGTGCTCCTTTCCTTCCTCTGGTCGCCGACGACCATGACGGCCAGCGACGACGCGCTCGGAAGCCGCGATGTAGACCAGCATGGGTTCCTTGTCGGGCGGCGAGTAGCGGTCTTCGTAGTACCTTCTTGAGGTCGCGGGCGCATCATCCGCCTCCTTGTCCCCTTTAAGGTGGGGTTCTTGCGCATCAGCGTAGAGGGGCATCGCCTTTTACCAATCGGGGATGAAGCGGATCGAGCCGCGACTCGCCCGCCAGCTTCGGGCGTCGCCGAGCACTGGGTTCTTGCCGAGTCGAGCGATCGTGTCGATCTTGGTGGGGTTCGCCTCGATCCCGCGCTTGGAGACGACGTATCCCGATGCTGCCCTTGGTACCAAGGGGCATTTACTGGTTTAGCTTTATCTTGTATTTCCGCAGGTTGGCGAATGTTTCCGCCAGGTCAGCGAGTAGGTCGCTCTGGCGAGCGGACTTTACCACCATGTCGTCGATGTAGACGTGGATATTGCGGCCAATTTGGCTCACAAGGAACTCCTGCATGCACCGCTGGTAGGTTGCCCCGGCGTTCTTGAGGCCAAAGGTCATGGCAGTGTAACAGAAGGCTCTGAATGGTGTGATGAACGCCGTCTTCTCTTCGTCCTCAACGGCCATTTTGATCTGGTTGTACCCAGAGTAGGCGTCGAGGAAACATAGCGACTCCGAGCCCGTGGTGGAATCAATGATTTGGTCGATCTGCGCGAGGACGAATTGCTCCTTCGGCCAGGCACTGTTTAGGTTTGTGTAATCGATACACATCCTCCAGGTCCCGTTTTTCTTCTCGACCAGGACTGGGTTTGCCAGCCACTTGGATTACTTGATTGGCCGGATGAAGCCTGCAGCGAGTAGACGCTGCACCTCCTCAGCGATGGCTCGGCGGCGCTCTTCATTGAAGGGCCGCAACGATCGCTGATGTGTCGCACTTTGGGTCGGCGTTGAGTTTGTGCTCAGCGAGTTCCCTAGGGACACCGTGCATGTCGAGGGCTTCGGCGCGAAGATGTCCCTGTTCTCACGGAGGAACTCGATGAGCGCGCCTTCCTATGCTGGGCTCATGCCCGTCCCGATCGTCACTGTCTGGCTGGAGTCGCCTGGGACCAGCTCGACGGTGCGGGTATGCGTCGTTGCCTCGAAGGCTGCGGGGTTGCCGCCCTCCGAGTTGGGCTTCTTGAGTATTGTGGGGTCGTCATTGTTGACCCCGCTCGCGTATTTGGCGAGCTCGTCAGCGTGGTTGGCCTCTGCCGCGATGACGGCGTCGGCGAGCTCGGCTCCTTTGGCCTCGCACTCGGCGGCCATGTCAGGGTCGCCGTGGATGGTGATGACACCGCATGGCCCGGGGATCTTCATCGCGTTGTACGCGTAGTGGGGCGCTGCCATGAACTTGGCGAATGCCTGGCGCCCCAGGACGTAGTGGTAGGGGCTGTCAAAGGGCATAGCCTCGAAGACGATCCGCTCGGTGCGGAAGTTCGGCGGTGTGCCGAAAGTGACTGGCAGCGTGACTTTGCCGATCAGGTACGCCTTCCGACCGGGGACGATGCCGTGGAACGTGGTATAGGTCGTCTCGATAATCGACTGCGGGAGCCGCAGTCGCCTGAAGGTTTCCAGGTATAGGATGTTGATGGAGCTACCGCCGTCCATCAATGTCTTGGGGAGCCAGTAGTCCCCCACCTTGGGCTTGACCACCAGGGCGACTCGGCCTGGGTAATCGATCCGTGGCGAGTGGTCTTGGCGGCTCCATGTGATTGGTTGCTCAGACCAGTTGAGGAACTGGGGGACGTCCATCTGGGCCACCGCGTTGACGGCGATGGAGCGGGCGATGACCTTCTTCTCGCGCTTCGTGTTGAAGCCTGTGAAGGTGTGGAGCGAGCCGGCGATGCTGCCGAATTTTGCGCCATTTGGCGGGTTGTTGTTGGGGTCTTCTCGCGCGCGCCGTGCCTTCTCGATCTCCTTGAGAGAGTGGCAGTCGGCGGTCGTGTGCGTGGCGGGCTTTCCTTCCCTGCTGTGAAATACACAAGATTGGTTAAGGAGGGACGCGGGGTCGAACCTCGGCTTCGCCTTGTAGTTGCCGCCGTCGCGGCGTTGCCCCCCGTCGCGGCGTTGCCCCCCGTCGCGGCGGAAGCTCTTGGGCTCGCGCTGCGCATATCCAGCGTTGGCGACGAAGTCGACTCGCCCATCACTGTGGCGCTTGCCGGTGAGGCGAGTGTTGCTGTAACGTAGATCGGATCGTCGTCCGTTGTCGCTGTCGCTCGTGCGGCGTTGTCCTCCCGACTCGTCGTCGGTTTCTTGGTTTGGGTCTTCCTCCGCGTACCTTTTGGAAATATCCAGGAGGTCCGGTATGTTGTCGAGTGTGCGGTACGCTCGTTTGAGCTTGGCGACCAGGGGCTCGTAGCGGCACAAGGTCTTGAAGCAGTGGATCGCGGTGTCTGGGTGGATGCCGACCATGTTGTACCATAGTTCTTGCCACCGTTGGACCCAGCCGCGGGTCGACTCGCGAGGTCCCTGGACGCATCGTTCCAGGTCCTCGATGGTGGTGGCGCGGGTGTATGAACCCTCGAAGTGCCTGACAAAGGCATCGCGCATCTCTTCCCAGGAGTCGATGCTATCCACGGGGTGAGTGTTAATCCACTGCCTGCACGCTCCCTCCATCATCAGGGGAAGGTAGCGGGCGGCTAGTAGATCGGTGTGGCCGGTGGTCCCCATCGCCATGAGGTAGGTATCCAGCCACACGGAGGGATCATACAAGGGGTCGTACTTCTATATTTCCTTCGACGCTTTGAAGTTCGCCGGGTATATTTCGCCTCGGATCATTGGTCTGAAGCACCGGGGCCCGAGTCGGCTTAGCGACCCCCTCAGCTCGCCGTCGCGGCGGTTGGTTAGGGTATGCCACAGGTCGTCGGGCTGGCGTGCGCGCCAGCTCTGGTTGTTGATGATGTGGGTGCGGGCGTCGACGGGCTGACCGTTGGCGGCGACGAAGTTGGTCGCCGGCCAGGGGTCGTTGGTGGAGAGTGTCGCGTTCGTGGGTCGGTGTTTGAGCTACAGTGGTTCGGGTGGCGGGAAGTTGAGGGTGTTTGCCGCCATGGGGCAGCCGCTTGAGGCCGCTCTGCTGCCCGATGAACGCGAGTACATCCGACCCTGTGAGTCGACGCCTGCGTTTTGTTGCTCGACCGCTTTTGCGAGCAAGGCCTTGGCGTACTGGATCTGTAGGGCACCGTCACCGGTGGCCACGATGTTGTCGACTGCTGCTCGGCCCGTGACGAGGTTGTCCATCGGGGTGGAGAACAGCGGTAGGCCGTTCGCGTCTCGCTCCCGTGAGGAGACCACGATCCTCGGCTGGTCCTTGGGTGGTGCGTGGTTGGGTTGTGGCAGGGCGCCATTGGCCGTTGACCCTGGTGGAGGCCGAGCGCTTCCTCCTGGTGGCGCGTTCTCGCATATCGCTCGCTCGGCCGCACGGGCCGGGTCGCTCTCGTCTTCGAAGTTCAGGGCGCGCCCCTGGATAGTGGGGTTCAGGCGCGATCTGATTCGGAGCTGGTGGTAGCGCGACAGCTCCTGCGCTGTCACCTGCTCGAGGCAAAAAAATTCGCGCTCGGTTTCTTCCTTGCGGACTGCTTCCGCCAGCTTCAGGCGGAGTTCCTCGACCTCCGTTGTTGTCGTGTTGGGAGGGATCGGAGTGGAGAATGTATCCTCCGGTGGGTCGGCGCCAGTCGCCATATAGTTCTCCGACCCGGAATCGAAGTCAAAGATCCCAAGGATTGAGGGATCCTCGAAGTCTCCGATGTTGGAGACCTGGGTGATGGAGCCCACGGGCGACACGGCAACAATGGATCCGGCGAGTGACGTCGGGGTCGCTGAGTCGGCGTCGTTGTTGAGGGTCGCGTCTTTCGCGGCTGCGGTGGTTTCGTCCACGTCGCTGTGGGCCGAGTCATACTCGGAGGCGAGGCGGTGGATCGTGCGGACCTGACTCTCAGAGAGCCGTTCGCATGGTGGCGACTCGCGGATGCGAGCCGAGTCCTCCGAGACGATGACGTCGGTGAGGCCGACGAAGAGGCTGATCATGCCGACCGGCAGGATCATGCTATGCGTGACGGGTCGCGCCGCCGGGACGTAGCTGCTCGGCAAGATCTGGAGCATCTCGCCGATCGCTATCATGCGGCCGGTGGCGATCGACTCGTTGATGGGTAGATTGGATCTCGCCGGAGAACACTGGCCTGACCGGCCAGGCCCCACGGTGGGCGCCACTGTCGTGGGAATGACCACGGCAGATGCTGCAATCGGCAGCGAGTAGTAGAACATGGGGCAAGGGCGGCCATCCATCTACGGTGCGAAATGAGGGCGGAGACACAAGGATTTACCCTGGTTCGGCCCCCCGGAGGGTAAAGACCTACTCCTGCTAGATTGTATTATGGTGAGAGTATAATGGGGCGAGCTCGGCGGCTAGGCAGCGAGTCGCTTGGGTGTATGAAGGAATGTATCCCCTATGCGTCCTCTAGGGAGGTTTATATAGACTCACCTCCCTAGGGTTTACAGATCTCAACCGAATCAGTTAAGGTTTCAACGATCCTTTAACCTATTCCGACTGGGCCTATCTACGCTTCTGGGCTTTCAGCTTCCAGTCGCTCGAGTCCACGCCAGATCCGCCGCAGCCGTCCTGCAGGCCCACTCGCAGCACCGGGCCACCGGAACGCCCGATGGGTATACCCCGGTAGGCATAGCCCCATCACTGTCCGCCAGCTCAGGAGATATAATGGTACCTTATGCCACACTGACGAGGGTATGAGATCGATGGCACTGTCCTTCTACAAGAACATGTACACTTCAGAGGGCTCCACCAACTCAGATAAAGTGCTCCCTCTTATTGACCAATTTGTGACTCATGAGATGAATGAGAGGCTCACTGGAGTATTCTCGGACCAAGAGATAGAGGAAGCGCTGTTTCAGATGGGGCCTACCAAGGCACCCGGGACGGATGGACTGCCAACATTGTTTTATTAGTGACATTGGTCCCTGTTAAAAGGTGTGTTCTGTAGGGCGGTTAGAGATTTTCTTGAGGGGAAAGACTGTCCGGAGGATTTCAACAACACAATCCTGGTTCTCATCCCTAAAGTGAATGTCCCCGAGTTGCTCTCTCAATTCTGGCCTATAAGTTTGTGCAACGTGTTGTACAAAATAGCATCGAAGGCGGTGGCAAATAGGATAAAGAAGATTCTTCCTATTTTGATATCGGAGGAGCAGAGCGCTTTCGTGCCCGGGAGGCTTATCATTAACAATGTGTTGATTGCATACGAATGTGTACATACTATTAGGAAGAGGAAAAGGAAGAGGCCATTATGCGGTAAAACTCGATATGATGAAGGCATATGACCGCGTGGAGTGGGTGTTTCTGGAACAAATAATGCAAAGGATGGGGTTCTTGGATGCATGGGTTCAAATGATAATCAGATGCATCTGCTTGACTAGGTTTGCAGTGAAGCTCAATGGTGGTGTTTCGGACCACTTCGCTCCATCTAGGGGATTCGGCAAGGGGATCCCTTGTCCCCTTACCTTTTCCTATTTTGCGTGGAAGGGTTCTCGGCGCTGCTACACCAGGCCCAACCTGAGAGACAGGTTGCAGGGTGTCGTTCGGGGCCACCGGGCCTATGATCACTCACCTACTCTTCACCGACGATAGCGTGGTGCTCCTTGAGGCCACAAAAACTATCCTATCAGCGTTGCGTGGGATTTTGCAGGCCTATGAGTGAACATGCAGAAATCCTCAATTTTTTCGGAAAGGGCTGTAATGACAATGCACAGTAGGAACTGAAGAATGAGATTGGTATTTCATGTGAAGCCTTATCGGAGAGATACTTAGGCCTCCCGACTGCGGTGGGCTGATCCAAAGATGGTGCGTTCGGGCATGTGACGGATCGATCTTGTAGTAAGGTGAAGGGTTGGAAGGGGCAAGGTTTGTCACAGGAGGGCAAAGAAACTCTTGTAAAGTTAGTGCTCCAGGCTGTATCGACATACCCGATGGGCTGCTTCAGGTTGTCAAACAAAATGTGTACCAAGCTCACCTCTATCACCTCCAAGTTTTGGTGGGGAGCACTTGATGGCAGGAGGAAGATCCATTGGCTGATCTGGCAGAAAATGTGTGAAAGAAAAGAGAGGTGGGGGTGGGCTTCAGGAACTATGCTGATTTGAACCAGGCGCTGCTTGCCAAACAGGCCTGGAGACTGCTCACTAACCCAACCTCTCTACGTGCCTGAGTGTTGTCTGCCAGATACTACCCGAACCAGGATTTTTTGGCTACAAACTGTCCTAAAGCGGCCTCTTACACTTGGCGAAGTATTTTGCATGGTCACGAGCTGTTGAAGGCGGGTTTGATCTGGTGTGTGGGTACAGGGGAAAATATTGATGTCTGGGAAGATAATTGGATACCACGACAAGGGATGAAGCATCCACTGGGACACAAGCCGGACAAAAATGTGAAGACGATGAAGGAGCTTCTACACTCTGACGGCAGAGGGTGGAACTTGGTGAAACTCTCGGATGTGTTTTTTTGATGGTGATGTTGCCGATATCCTGAAGATTCCTGTAGGTCGGACTGGAACCGAAGACTATGTTGCATGGAACTACACCAAAAATGGAATTTTCAGTGTGAAATCGGCGTATCACCTCAAGACACAACTCAAACGCGATCAGGCTGGTGATGAGAGCTCCTTGTCAAGCAGTGATGAGCACATGGGATGATTAGCATTGTGGGCAGCTGAGGTACCAGGAAAATCCAAAATCCATACTTGGAGGCTCATTAAAGATGGGCTGGCAGCAGGAGAGGAGTTGCATCAACGACATATCAAAGAGGGGGTCAAGTGCATTGTGTGCAATCGGGAAGAATCCCTGCTCCATCGTTTCTGGGGATGCCTATAGGGGTTCGTAGCATGGAAAACAAAAAATTTCTACCGCATGAACACACACAAGCCAAGATCTATCTACTAGATTGTAGCAACGAGTCGATAGAGTACTCACCCTTGAAGATTCCAAAGCGGTTAACGAGAGCAGATTCTCGTGGGTGATGTAGTCGTTCACTTGTTGATCTCAAGATCGTGTAAAGGATCCTTCTGGCCGTGTTCCGGCAGTCGGTCACACATTCAGTACTTGATTAAGACCTTCCTCTCCCTTGTTTTAGCAGGCGGCGAAGGTTGTATCTCTCTCCTCGCAATTCCGGTAGCACGATGGCGTGGTGTCGGAGTTTAGAGGGGAGATCCCGCAGGGCTTTGCTTTAAGCCATAGCATGTAGGATGGAGTAGAGGGGTTCCTCGGTGTCTAGGGTTTAGAGGATGAAGAGGAGGAGGTGGGGCCGGTGACGTCTAGGGCGGCGACGACGACTAGGGGGCTAGGTTTTTTGGTGTATGTCTTGGGGAAGCCCCCTCCCCTCTATTTATGAGAGGGTGAGGCAGCTAGGGGAGTGTGAGGCTGTATCCTTCCCCAACTGACAAGGTTCAATTTCGTCAATGCCCATTGTTATGATCTTGGGTTTTGGAGAAGATGGGGGTGCTGGAGATCGCGGAACGGTTAACAGACAAGCAACCAAGGGACACGAGATTTACCCAGGTTCAGGCCCCCGGAGGGAAAACCCTACTCCTGCTTGTCTGCTCTTGATTACGACGGAACCGCAAGTTACAGGGGTGCGTAGATGCAATCTGGCGTGGAGGTGTGTATGCGGTGGTATGAGAGAGAGCATCCTCGTCGTACCCTCCTAGCCTTTATATAGAAGTAGGCAGGTCCCGCGCACAGATCGAGTCGGTTACAGGTTTGGTTTTCCCCTTTGAATATTCTATCTTCTCTAGTATTGCTCTCCAAGGATCCGAAGACGTCATGGGCTTGGGCCACCCTAAAATCTTCATGGGCCGCATATATTCTCGTGGGCCTTCCTTGGGCTAGACCAGGTATGCTGATGTCGTGTACCCATAGGGTATAACCATGTCACCAACTCCCTCTCCTTGGCGTGCACGGTGGAGGGAGAGGAGGTTTCCTCTTCTCCCTCCACCAGGAACCATTGTCCCATTTTGACTATTCAAACTTGCCTTTTGACTTTCAATTTTGGAGTTTGATTTATTTCTTTGAAATGCCCAACCAAGTGACCTAGGACATGATGCAATCATTCCACTTAGTCATGACACATTCATGTACCCTTCCCCGTCCGGTTCGGTGAACCTTTTAGACCCTTCTAGATCATTCCGGTGAAAACACCGGAATCATTCCCGAACTCCGGAATTGGACTTTCCTTATCTGAATCTTATTCTCCGAACCATTCTGTATCTCCTCGTGATATCCCGGATCCCATCCGAGACTCCGAACAACATTCTGTCTTCTTACTCACGTTCCATATCTACTAAACAACATCGAATCCTTAAGTGTGTCTCCCTACGGTTCGTGAATTATGTAGACATGACCGAGACTCTTCCCTGATCAATAACCAATAGAGGAATCTGAAAATTCATATGGCTCCCACATATTTCTATGATTACCTTGTGATCGAATGAACTATTTACATCGATACCAATTTCCCTTTGTCTCGCGATATTTTACTTATCTGAGGTCTGATCGTCGGTATCTCTGCATACCTAGTTCAATCTCGTTACCGATAAGTACTCTTTACTCGTTCCTATGATATGTGATTCCTTGTGAGCCAGTCACATGCTTGCAAGCTAATTGGATGACATTCCACCGAGAGGTCCTAGAGTATATCTATCCGTCATATGGATGGACAAATCCCACTCTTGATCCATGTGCCTCAACACATATTTTCTGAACACTCAATGCCACCTTTTTATAACCACCCAGTTACGAAGTGGTGTTTGATGTCATCAAGCATCCATCCGGTGATGGTGATTAGCATGATCTCATGGTCAAAGGAATTAGGTTACTATGTATCTAAAAGCTTATAGCAAACGAACTATTGAAATGCTTGATATTTATGCTACACTTATCTATAGGAGTATGTCCATCACACCATTCTCCTAATGATATGATCTTGTTGTTAATAACATCTCAATGTTCATGATCAGGAAACCATGATCATCTATCAACCAACAAGCTAGTATTACAAAGAGGCTATACTAGGAACTCTAACAAGTTTACAAATCACAAAAGTATTAATGTTTTCGGTTAATACTATTATAGCATGAATGTAAAACATTTATCATAAACACAAATATATAATAATAACTACTTTTATTATTGCCTCTAGGGCATATCTCCAATAATGCCCCCACTCGAAATAGACCTGGGAAGTTGTCTGTGAGATCTCTAACCTAAAATTGTTTGAACCCCCGGCATCCGTCAGGCGTCAGCGTGATTTACACAGGTGGTTGCTCGAGTGGCTGGCCAGTCTAGATGACAAGGAGCTATCGGTTGCGGTGATGACAATTTACCAGCTGTGGTTGGCCAGGAATGAGGTGAGGGAAGAGGAGAAGGTTAATGACCCTCAAGACATTGCTCGACGCTCGATCTTCTTGGTGGAAGAATGGCAGTAGCTAAAACCACAATCTGTCCCGAAACCTGCTATGCCGGTGGAGCGCTGGCTTCCACCCGAGCATGGTTGGGTTAAGCTGAATGAAGACGGTGCTTTCCATGAGAACTCTAGAACTGGGGGGGGGGGGGGGGTGGCGTGGTTCTTAGGAATCAGCATGGAGGGTTTGTTGCGGCAGCCTGCCATTTTTTGCCCTCTGTCTTGGACCCGGAAGGAGCCGAGCTCGCTGCCTGCAAACGAGCGTTGGAGATTGCCAAGGAGAAGGGTTTAAGGAAGGTATGTTTGGAGACCGATTGCTTGGGTGCTGTTTCGAAACTTCGGGGCAATGAATTGGACAGATCTCTACATGGCCCATTGGTGGAGGACATCAAGGAGTTGCTGCGAGGCTTCGAGGAACACTCGATCAGACATGTTCGTCGGTCAAGCAATAGTGTTGTGCATCTATTAGCTAGTGAGGGCTGCAAGAATAAGTGTTGTAAGACCTGGTTGGGATCTCCATCTGACTTTATTGTACCTGTGTTGGCATCTGATGTGCCGTGATTTTATATAATGCAGCCATAATTCTCAAAAAACTCTGTGTGCCTCCATCCCCCGCTTGCTTTTAAGCTCGCTGTCTTCCTATGCCTCTCACCTACCAAGCCGCTTTAGCGAAATTCAACTCCGCTGCTGTTAATCATTGACTAGACGCTCGGCCGGGAAACGCTAGTTTTGCCAAAACGAAGTCCTGCCAATCGTTTTTTTGCCTAACTATATTTATCCTGCCAAAACCTTGGCAATGTTGTGGATCTGATTTGTGGGATCCAGCTAGAAAAGAAAAAGATCGTGGTGCCTAGATATAAATATGAACCAAACAACGGCCTCAGAATAGGGCGCCCGGGAAAAGTTCTAGGACACGAAATTTGGCCTATAGGGCATCAAAACACTTAGTGTCATAGCAGATTATGTATTTTAGGGCATGCTGCCGTAGCAAACGATTTAAAATAGGGCATCACACACATATCAGCACATCAAATTTTAACTTACCAATGGGTTCGACATAAGGACATAGAGCTTATTTTTCTCAAGACTTTGACATATTATGTTCACTTTTCTCTAAAGTTGAAATATTTTCATGCAAATTCTAGAAAATATTAAAATTGGTGTGGCGTCATGCTGACATCAACATATGATGGAGGAGGCTGAAGAGGGTCCGTGCGAGCTAGCGCATTAGGTGTTGACAACCAAGGGGCGGCGCCAATGGTTATTAACCACCGGAGCGATGTCGGGCGATGATGCCCATCGGCAGCGCATGTTGGGGACCGACACAGGGATTACAAAACGAGCGGAAGAAGGGGGGAGGGGGTCGTGAAGACCAAAAATTGATGGCGGTTGTGATGAAGGGGTCCGTGATGCCAAGGAAGACTGGATGGGCGCTAAAAATCGACAACAGTCGGACTTCAAAGAGGCGAGGTCGATTGGCTCGATTGTGAGCTTCCCTACAAGCTTGTATCGGCAGAGATGTGTCAGGAAAGGTGACAGAGTGCCCTATTGAGTTATCTTGTTGAGAACCTCTCTGACGGGAGACTTAGTCTTCTAGGCTACGACGAAAAGGCTCGGGCGCGGGCGCTGAACTCTTCATGCGATTAGACTTGGCCTTGGGCGCGGGCCGCAACCCCTTCGTCGGAACCGGAGTAGACAGATCCATGACGGTGGGTCATGGTGATGGGAGGGGTGGAGGCACCGTCCATGGCTAGAATTTGGACGGCGGTGGTCATAGCGAGAGGGAGGCCGATGGGAGGTTCTTTCAGCATGGCGGTTGGGTTGCGCGGTGGGGGGAGGGGGGAGGGTTGAGGTAGTGTTTAGGGCTGCCCATTTTTTCGCATCACTGGATAGAGATAGGGCATATGCTCGAACACAATCTTCTGGCCTCTCGCGCCCTAAATATCTGTCCTTTTGGCACAAATCATGTTTTAGTTGGATGTGCTCTTGATCTTACAATTAGTCTTTTGGATATTTACTGTTTCATACGGTTAAGCTTGCAGCGGCAAGTCCCACTGTACATCAAGGACAGGTAGTTGATGCGGAGCAAAACATCAAGATCGTCCTGCCGTGTAGTACCAACCCGTACACTTATCGCAGCATGCACTTCTCACTGCCTATGAGCAACACATCGTACGTACTAGTATACTACTACCATGCATGAGTGATGTGAGTAGCATAAATGCAGGATTTATGGATCACGCACCGGTTTCGGGGTTCAAATCGATAGATGGTCCATGCACGCATACGTGGCGCGATCACAGGTCTTAAGTGCGCATATATCTGGCCGGTCGATCGATCGAGCAGAGAGAGAGATCGTCTCGATGAGGGGAAAAAGGAAGCTGCAGATCTGAGAAACTCATGACGTCGATCGACCGATCGATCCCCAGCTGGTTGAAACGAACTTCCGTCTATGCCCCTGTCGGTCGGTGGACACCTCCATAACTCAAGTTATTCGGAGAGGCAGGCCATACCTAGCTAGTAGGGAGAAAGATATTATAATCTGATTATCTGGTAGTAGTACGTAGTAGTAGTATGAGGAAAAAACCGCGGAATCATTGATAATCCACCACCCCACCATGTGTGCGCGGCAAGGTGGTGCGTGCCCCTGATTATTTCGGCAGCAGGCTGCTGCCCCCGCACGACGCATGATGAGTCTCCGTCGCCTCGATGGATCGATCGCAGATCGCGCAGCCTGGTTCTTTTAGCTATAGGAGCCACGTCGTGCTGCTGTAGCAGCAGTAGTGGTACGAACGTGCGTGCTGGCATATGCTGCATCTAGCTAGACTTTTACCGTGATGATCGATCGGGCCGGGCCGGCCGGGGAGCAGGATTAATGCGGTAGATCCTTCTGATGCCAGTCTGCTGTGGCGGCCCGCTCCAGTAACCTCCGGTACTGGTTGTAGTACTAGCAACAACAGCAGGTGCACAGCTAGCATATTATATTCCGCTCAAAAAAAACTAGCATATTATATCCGCTCAAAAAACAAACTACCATATTATATATCGTTTCCCTAAAAAAAGCATATTAGATATCGTCGACATGCGGTACGCTGTAGATCTCTCGATATATCGTGTGGGGAGATCAGTTGAAGAAGCGTCCTCCAGCATGTACACGCTCCTCCCACTCGCAATTAGGAAAGCAGCCGGGAACATGCGTGTCCTTCTCGAGATTCGCGGGGCTCGATCGATCTCCATGCCTCCAATTTGACCAACTACATACGGCGTGTAGTACTAGTGGTTGTGTGTATATATATATATATATATATATATATATATATATATATATATATATATATATAGTCTGCAAGACGAAGGAATAAAACCGAGCTATATGTCTGCGCGCACGATTTCTGGCCGTCTGATTTTCACTTTAAGTCATCTTAACTATGCAGTTTTAGGTGTTGATCGAAATCTTACGAGCTGGTCTCTCCTGTTCCCGCCCCCACCCGTACCCCATCTCGCTCTTGTTCCCCTCCACCCGAGCTCCCGCCCATCCCAATTACTCCTCCGTCTCCCCCGGTAACCTACGCCTGACGCCTTGAACCTGCCCAGTACAGATTCCAACATCGCCCCGACCTCGCGCACCCGTCTGCCGCCACGCTTTGCCGATGGTGAGGAAGATAAGAAGGAGGTGAGCATGTGGGTGGTGTGGGTGGGAGAGAGGGGAGGCGCGGGTAGAGACGGTCCTATGTGGAACTACGTGAATATGTCGCATCATCCTTATCGCTTTGACTGGAAAAATCAGGGACGAACGACGAAAGAAAGGAATTGGAAAGTAGAAGGCTCACGGGGATGACACGACACCGAGCGATTGGCTAGAACCCGGAATCTACAGTAATCGAACGCAAAAATCATTAAACAAAAAGCGTGGAGCGCTAACCGGACGAGAAATGGTCGCGTTTCATGTCACTTTAACAATTAACATGTATGTATTCCTGAAACAAAGCAGAATAAGCTGATTTTGACCACCCTTAGGCTCCGCAACTGATTTTTTTAGCATATTAGCATATCTCGAGAATACATGAGATGCCTGTGTAAATTGATAAATGTTCTACCTTGATCTTCATAAGTTAGCTTGTTTTGATATCATTAGTTTTTTACCTTGATCATGTAACATGCCAGTTTTTTATGGTACTGAACTTGGTCTATTGTTCGATGTATTTTTGTTTAAAGTTTGCTCGATGTACCTTTATATTTACTTGAAGAAACATTGATACTCCTATGTTGCTTATAAGGTTCAATATAAAATAAGGTGTCGCTTCTTAAGTCCAAGTTAGATTTCTTAGTTTTAGACATGTCTAACACATAAATGACACATTTGTATACTAACTAAAACACTCAACCCGCATATGCTCATATATTTAATTTATAGTAACATAAATAAAATAAAATATGTTAAGTGAGTATAAACACACCTACCATAACTCTCTGTCCAATAAACTGTAGACGACGCGGCAAACCGCATGTCCATAATAAAGAAGAACCGTGTATTGCACCGACAGGCTAGCAGAGGGAGTGAGGCGGAGAGGAGGCGCCATACAATTATTATACTGGACTACTATCCTCAATCGACGTTGGTCGTATACTACTCGTTGCAGTAACTTTGGTTTCGCAGGCAAATACGTGAAAAGCAAAAGTTGCGATACTAGGAGTACTACAATAGGAGTAGAATTTGGAGAATTATGGCGTCCTCGATCCGCCGCACGTACTCCAAAGTTACCAGGAGTACTACAATAGGAGTAAGGTTTGGACTTTGGCCGGGTCGAGACACGGTCGACTCGATAGGAGGAAGAGGACCACGGTCCGAAAGCACACACGGGTTTGAGAGGACGGTTTTGGCCTGCTCTAGATCGGGCGATCCCCTCGCCACGGCAACATCTTGCCGTATCAATGCACCGTAGCTTTGCCAGCGCTCGTGGAGATGCCCGCGCTCCATCCCGTGTGACGGAGAGAACATCGTGCGGTCTGCGGGGTGTGGTGCGTAGGACGTGCAGCGATGCGGAGAGCTGGGCTCTCGCACCAGGCGCATGCATGTGCAACACCCGGCCGGCCGGGAGCCGAGGCCTTTATAAATGCGCAAGCAGCCATGGCATGGCGTCGCCGCCACTTTCCATGCAGGCCGTTCTCTGCCGCGCGCGCCTGGCGATCGACGAAGCGTGGTTACGTGCAGGCGCCGTAGTAGCTCTCCGGCCCATCCTATGTACATTCCGGCTGGGCCTTGCCACCGTGCATCCCAATGCACGGGCGCGCGCGCCGGTGCGTGCCATGTACAAGTAGTCCGGTACCATGCCCTAGCCCTGATCTACCTCGTCAATCGACCCTCCCTCCCTCCCCCGGTAAAAGAAAAGAATTGCCCACACTTACGTACGACGATCCGAGGGTATCGGATGCCGCGTCGCGCGCGTGCATAGTGCCTGGATCGGGCGCTCCTTTTTCCCCACTAGTACGTGAATCGACGGGGAGGCCAAAGGTGCAGCGTGTCATCCATGTGTGGAGGAGCATTGCGCGGATCGTGAGGTGCATGAGTGGAGTGGCGCCGGCCGATCGGCTCTTGATCTCGGGTCAAGTTTGCCCGATCGCCTTGGGAAGTGGGCAAATAGGATTTCCGCATGCAGTCCACGTACGCCGACACGCAGTGTGTGCCGTGACTCATCACCGATCGCGACTGATCTACGATCGGTCATGTGGGGAGCAGTTTCGCCTCTCGGTCGCTTTTGATCGGCACTTCCCTCAGTGCCCAACCGTGCTGATTAACTACATGGGTGGAGGACCGTAGAGTCGATCGGATGTCTCTTTTTCCTCTCCCGCAGCTGGCTTATTTTTCTCATTCCGCGCACTAAAGTTGCCCTTTTCTCCATTGCTGGTTACCTATATATATAGTGCTCATGTGGTTTCTATCTCTGGGATCCCCTCTCTTTTCCCGTCCCTCACCCTCGCCGCCCTCCTCAATAAGTTAGCCTTCGCCACGATCGGAAGGTGTGGTGAAGTCGACTTAGTCTTTTGCCTACACATGACTATTGCTTTGAATGTGTTTTTACTCTAGCAACCCAGCCGTCCTCATAGGAGATATCTCACCCTTCTTTTTCGGAATGGGGAGCAGAGCCCCGGCCTATGCATCGAACGATGCACATAACCTTTGTTTATTATTGAAACATCAAAATTTAGCAAAGGATCGCAAAAATAACACCAGCGAGCATGACAATGACAGTTCATCTCTAGCTCCTAACGAAATCTAAAAAACATCCAACCATCCATGCAAAGTCAGGAGCTCAAATTTTTCACACTATATCCGTGAAACGGTGACAACGCACTCGTTACGGATGTTGCTCCGCTATCTTCCGCGGACCCATCTTCAGTGTTAGTGGTGGAGCGTGAGCAGAACATAAGTTGTTGGAATTTGGTGAGTTTTGGTTTGCTGGCCCATTAGACAAATTCTAAAATTCTCTTTGGCCCATTTGTGCATGGCAGCATATGACTGTGCTAGTGGTGCTAAAGTTTAGTCCCACATTGCTAGTTGAAGGAGAGTTTGGCCACCTTATATAGTAAAGTGTTGCACCACTCACTAAGGTGTGACAAGGAGAGAAGCCCTCGCGCACTCCTCCTTCGACGTCGCCCGCCTCGCCTCGCCTTGTCACGACACGCGCGCGCCGCGGGTTGCGGAAATCTCGCCGAGCCGAGCTGGGCTGAGCCGCACGATCTCCCTAACCTGCACTACATAAGCGTTTGCGCTAAACCTAATCGGTGAATCAATACACACACGCGCGCTTACCTCTAGAACCTTGCGCCGCCGCCTTCGTCTTCCCCATCCCGGCTTGCGGCATGCACCGCAAATCGGGACAGTAGGCCTACGGAACCCCGCCTCTCATGAACCTGTACGGGTGAGGGGCGATCAGGTTTTTGGGGAGCGCTCAAGCGTGACTACTGGCAACCACGACGTCGTCCGATGACGAGTTTCCAAACGAAGACTTCTTCCCGGACGTCACTAATCTCTTCGACAACCTCAACATGGGCGACCACGCTGCTGCGACCGCTGCGGCTGCTATTCAGCCGACATTGTATGTATTCTCAACTGTCTTTTTCAGATTATGTTAGAGTTCTTTATTCTAGCGTTTGGTGTAGATGTGATAGGTTTATCTCCTATAGATATAATATGGTCATCTACTTTATTGATCTGCATAATTGATTTTAGTACCGTTTATATGATCATGCTTTATCAGTTTATTATTCAGATTAAATCATATGGATTATTGCTTATATTTCCAACAATCCAAAACCTGATTATAGGCAACTGAATTCCACTGGTGTAGCCGCAGCTACTAGGACGCCTCCTTTTGATGGCATGGACTATAAGAGATGGCGCAAGAGAGCAGTTCTCTGGTTTGAAAACCTAAACTGCTATAGCGCCACTGTTGGCAAGCCTGAAGGAGATCTTTCTGCTGAGCAGGAAGCGACCTTTAAGAAAGACGATACCATGTTTATGGCGGATTTGTTCAGTGTTCTTGGGGACAACATTATTTACCCGTATATGTCATTTGATAATGACAAGGATGCGTGGAAAGCGCTGGAGGCCAAGTTTTGGGTCTCGGACGCTGGCACTGAGTTGTATGGCATGGAGCAATTCTATGACTACAATATGGTTGATGAGCGCTCCGTCTTTGAGCAAGCTCATGAGATACAATCACTTGCCCAAGAACTTGAGCAGTTCAAGTGTTTCTTACTGGACAAATTTGTGGCCGGTGGCATTATTGCCAAGCTTCCCCCCTCGTGGAGGAACTTTGCTACTTCTCTAAAACATAAGAGACAAGAGTTTTCCGTTATGGATCTCATTGGGTCTCTTCATGTGGAAGAGAAGGCAAAAGCAAAGGACAAAACTGCTCGAGGATTTGAGGGACATTCTACTTCCAATTTGGTGCAGAGAAAAAACTTCCAATCCCACAAGTTCAAGAATAAGAACAAAACTAAAGGAAAGGGGAAGTTTGATGGCAAGAACAAGGCCACACACTCAACCAACTTTAAGAAGAAAAATGATAAGAGGAAATGCTCTTGCCACGTCTGTGGTGATCTTGATCATTGGGCTCCTAGCTTCCCTAATCGCTTTGACAAGCGTCAACATGGGAACAGTGGCAAGGCCGCTAATGTTTTTATTAGCGATACTAAGATGAAGGATGCTGGGTACGATATTTTACCTACTATCCTTTCAGTATGTTATTATCCTAATTGGTGGATAGACACAAGTGCTTATGTTCTGATATTTCCATGTTTTCCTCTTATCAGGTCTCAAGGACTTCTTCCGTGCTGATGGGAAACGGCTCACGAGCTTCTGTTAATGGTGTTGGTACGGTAAATCTGAAGTTTACTTCGGGGAAGACCGTACAGCTGAAGAATATGCAGCACGTTTTCTCCATCAATAAGAATCTCGTTAGCAGATCGCTTTTATGTCGAGATGGCTTTAAGTTGGTTTTTGAGTCCAATAAAGTTATAATTTCTAAGTATGTACAATTTTTTGGAAAGGGTTATAAGTGCGGATGTTTGTTCCGTTTGTCTTTGTCAGACTCATGTACTAAAGTTATTAATCATGTTTGCAATGATAATGAGTCCAATGTTTGGCATTCACAACTCTATCATATTAACTTTGGTTGCATGACACGGCTAGCCAATATGAGTTTAATTCCAAAATTTACCACTGTCAAATGTTCTAAGTGCCAAGTTTATGTGCAAGCAAAGCAACCCCGCAAGTCTCATACGGCTGCGGAACCGAGAAACTTAGCACCGCTAGAACTTATACATTCAGATCTTTGTGAGATGAATGGTGTGTTGACAAAAGGTGGAAAAGGATACTTTATGACGTTGATTGATGACTCCACTAGATACTGCTATGTTTATCTTCTAAAATCTAAAGATGAAGCTTTGAACTACTTCAAAATCTATAAAGCTGAGGCAGAAAACCAACTTGATCTTAAAATCAAGCGTCTAAGGTCGGATCATGGTGGAGAGTACTTTTCAAACAAATTTGATTTATTCTGTATGGAACATGGTATTATACATGAGAGGACGCCTCCCTACTCACCTCAGTCAAATGGGGTGGCCGAAAGGAAGAACCGCACTCTAACTGATTTGGTTAACGCCATGTTAGATACATTGGGTCTTTCCAAGGAATGGTGGGGGGAGGCGCTAATGACTGCGTGTCATGTCCTAAACCGTGTTCCTGTAAAGGATAAAACCATGAATCCATTTGAGGAATGGGAAAATAAAAGGCTTAAACTCTCTTACTTACGAACTTGGGGTTGTTTGGCAAAAGTCAATATTCCAATACCCAAGAAGCGAAATCTTGGACCAAAAACCATTGATTGTGTTTTTTTGGGATATGCTTTTCATAGCATTGGCTATAGATTTTTGATAGTAAAATCTGAGGTATCCGACATGCATGTTGGTACAATTATGGAATCAAATGATGCGACTTTCTTTGAGGACATCTTTCCTATGAAAGGTATGTCTAGCTCATCAAATCAGGAGATGACTAGTTCATCTAGTCAGGAATTTTCTATAATTCCTCAACCCACTATGCCGATAGAACACTCTGATAATCCTGTGGAGGACGACAATGAAGCTTCCCAAAGGAGCAAGAGACAAAGGACTTCAAAGTCATTTGGTGATGATTTCATTGTGTACCTTGTGGATGATGCTCCCACTTCTATTTCAGAAGCCTATACATCTCAAGATGCTGACTACTGGAAGGAAGCTGTCCGAAGCGAGATGGACTCCATCTTAGCTAATGGTACTTGGAAGTCACTGATTGTCCTTATGGGTGCAAACCTATAGGATGTAAGTGGGTGTTCAAGAAAAAGCTTAGACCTGATGGTACTATTGAAAAGTATAAGGCACGTCTTGTGGCCAAGGGTTATACCCAAAAAGAAGGTGAAGACTTCTTCGATACCTACTCACCTGTAGCCAGACCACTATTCGAGTACTACTATCCTTGGCTGCCTCACATGGTCTTTTCGTTCATCAAATGGATGTTAAGACAGCTTTTCTAAATGGAGAGCTAGATGAGGAAATTTATATGGAGCAGCCTAACGGATTTGTAGTAGATGGTCAAGAAGGAAAGGTGTGTAAGTTAGTGAAGTCTTTATATGGTCTTAAGCAAGCTCCTAAGCAGTGGTACGAGAAGTTTGAAAGAACTTTAACTGCTGAAGTCTTTGTTGTAAACGAAGCTGACAAATGTGTGTACTATCGCCATGGTGGGGGCGAGGGAGTTATTATGTGTCTCTACGTTGATGACATATTGATATTCGGGACCAAACTCACTGTTATCGAGGAGGTCAAAGAGTTCCTATCTCGCAGCTTTGAGATAAAGGACTTGGGAGTGGCTGATTTAATTTTAAACATCAAGCTACTAAAGGATGACAATGGTGGGATTACACTGCTTCAGTCTCACTATGTGGAAAAGGTATTGAGTCGCTTTGGGTATAGCGACTGCAAGTATTCTCCAACGCCTTATGATCCGAGTGTGCTACTTCAAAAGAATCGAAGGATTGCTAAAGATCAATTGAGATATTCTCAAATTGTTGGCTCGCTCATGTATTTAGCTAGCGCTACTAGATCTGACATCTCCTTTGCGGTAAGCAAACTGAGTTGATTTGTGTCAAATCCTGGAGATGATCATTGGAATTCTCTTGAAAGAGTTTTGCGCTATTTGAAAGGCACTGCGAGTTATGGTATTCACTATATTGTATATCTACAGGTACTTTAGGGTTATAGTGATTCAAACTGGATATCTGATGCTGATGAGATTAAGGCCACAAGTGTCGTGGTATTGCCGACGAGTACGCCATGGAGGGTTCCTCACAGTGCGTGTTTAGAGACGTGGGGTAAGGCGGAAGGTTAGCTGGTACGAGGTAACACAGCTTACCCAGGTTCAGATCCCACAACGGTGGCGGAATCCTACTCCTGCTATAAATCACTATAATGGCAACACGCCGAGTTACAGGGATCGGTTCGCTGTGCGAGGTATATGTTGATTGGTGCCCTAAAGGCTCCCATAGGTCCGGCTTATATAGTCGCCAGATCGTAGGGTTACAGGCAAAGTTCTAGCCGGACAGGTTACAGAGTCCTACACAATACATAACTAGTCTAACGTGTCTTGCACTCCAAGGCTCCGGGTACGTCAGTGACTCCTCCGTAGCCTTCCTTTATCCGACATGGGCCTCCCTTCTGGATCCATATAACTGGGCCGCCCAGCAGGCCATAGGCCTTGCTACCAACTGTGGGCCACCTGGGTTATCCGCATAAGAGACATGCTATGAGGATACCCATATAGCATATCCCCAACAGTAGCCCCCGGAGAACTCCGAGATCTTGCATTGTCTTGCGTCTTCAGGTTGAATGCTCCCTCTAAATGAATATCAGAAAATCGTCAAGCAATATCTTGTAGTCCTCCCAAGAACCCTGCAATGCTCTCCGTCTTCAACTTTCAAGTCAGAGAACTGCTGAATCTTCCATCGTACTCTTCTCGTAGCCGGACTGGATCCGTCCATGCCGAAATCTTCTGCTCGTGGATTCAAGTACACCCGATCATCAATTACAACTATGCATATGGTGGTGAACGAATGCCAATGACTACAACAAATTATGCAAATTCACTTTGATTTAATTTATGATAAATTGAGTTCTACTAATCCAAATTAGAAATGAACTCCCACTCAAAAACGACATCCCTTGTGCTTTTTTTGTGATTACATGAACCAAATCCACTACACCAAGTCCGATCATCACGTGAGTCGGTGTAGCTTCAAAGGCGAGCATCCATATGGTCATCATATCAAAACATATGACTCATGCTTAACCTTTCGGTCCGTGTTCCGAGGCCATGTCTGTACATGCTAGGCTCGCCAAGTAAGAACCTTAGTATTCGCGTGTAATCATCTTACACCCGAGATATGCTCGTGGATTCAAGTACACCATCATCACGTGATGTCTTGAAGCTTTAAACATTGTCGGTGCATACTTAAGGAAGAACACATTCTTATCTTGATATCTAAATGAGGGATCATCTTATTATGCTAATAAAACGCCAAACAAGCAATATAAGATGCAATCAAAACATCACATGTTTATAAGTGAAATGATACGGTTCCCGCATATGATCTCCATCATGTGCACTGTGGTATGATCTCTATCATACCTTTATGTGTAAGGACAAGGTCTATGGAACTTACACGCTATGTGTTTTGTAAGAGTATCATTTCATACTTCTACTTACAACATCACCATATCATAACACTAGCCCAGCAACAATCTAAAGTAGACGCCTCTAATTTATCCATTGCAAGTTTTACGTGGCTTAGGGCTTTCGAAGATAGAACCGTTCTTACCTACGAACATGAACCACAACAAGGATAACCAAATTGTTGACAACTCGTTGCAAATTAGATATTGACTATAGTAGGAGAGACAGACACCCGCTAGCCACTTATGCAAAACTAGTTATATGTCAAGCGTGGAACAGGTCTCATGTGCGAGGACATGTAAAGTTTATCCGGGCCGCTTCATCCCACTATGCCATCAATATCCAAAGTACAACTAAGAAGCAATAAAATGATCATCATCGCCCACATACTCATATGTGTACTACCCGTGCAAAGCATCTACGCATAGATGCGGCTCTGATACCACTGTAGGGTTCGCAACATAGAAAACAAAAAAATTCCTACGATGGGAACAACTAAGTACCAAGATCTATCTACTAGACACAAGCAACGGGTGGATATACATCCATAGAATACATATCCTCGAAGACCGAATAGCGTTAACGAGGTTGTACTCATGGATGATGTAGACGAACGCTTGCCGATCTCAAGATCGTGATGAAGTCCATCTGGTCCAGCCGGTCCAACACGATCAAGTCCAGCACCTCAAAGCAGTGGTGCATTCGTGATCGCACACATGTACGGGTACCTCGACAACCTCCGCGCCCTCGCTCCAGCGAAGCAGCGGAAGCAACAAATCCTTCCAGAAAAAGCCACTGGGAACATGTATCTCGCTGATCCGAGACCATGGGGAAATTCCAAAGGGGGGAGAGAGATCCTTCGCGAGGAGGTGTGCTTTGAGAGGAGGAGAGGGGGGCCTTTTATAGGGGAGAGGGGGGGCACTCAAGGGGCATGGCGCACAGCCATGGGGCTGCCCCACCTCTTCCACATTCATGTGGGTGGAGCTCCCACTCAAAATGAAAAGCCTCCACTCCCATTAAAAAACCTCCACTCAAAAATCCACTCACATGCATTAAATTTCCACGAAATTTAATGCAAGCTCTCATTTAAATAAAACTCTTTTATTTATTTATTCAGAATTTTGTTAATTACTTTAATTAACAAACATTGACATAAAACCCCTTACAATATTTCAATTTCACATGCAGAACCAGTTTCAGCAATTTCAACCGAAACAGTTTCGGTGTCTAGTGAAATAAATTCCTGCGCTTTCCTTTTTCTTTCTCTGGTATATCATTTGCTCTAAATGGTGTCGGTATCCCTTAAGTGTGTCACCCTATGGTTCGCGAATAATGCAGACATGATCGAGACCCCTCTCCGATCAATAATCAGCAGCGGGACCTGGAGATCCGTACTGACTCCCACACATTCAACGATGACTTCTGTGATCGTGTGAACCTTTTACGCTAGTATCTTAATCCCTTTGTTTCACGATATATTACATGTCCAAGATTCGATCATCGGTATCTCCATACCTAGTTCGATCTCGTTACCGACATGCACTCTTTTCTCGTTCTCGTGATATAACATTCTAGTGATCAAATCACTTGCTTGCAAGCTAATCAATGTGATATCACCGAGAGGGACCAGAGTATATCTATCCGTCATCGGGAGGAACAAATTCCACTCTCGATCCATGAGCCTCAACATAACACTTTATTAGTTCTGAATCCATCTTTATAATCACCCTGTTACGGTGTGACGTTTGATGTTATCAAGAAACTCTTCCGGTGTTAGTGATTGACATGATCTCATGGTCTAAGGATTAGGATCACTTTGTAAGTTGTTATAGCAATATAAACTCAATGACTTTGATCGTAATGCTATACTTCGGATGAATGTTCATCACACCATTACACGAATGTTGTGATCCCGTTATTAACAACACCCAATGTCCATGATCAGGAAACCTTGATCATCTTGTTAATCAACGAGCTAGTTTATGAGAGAGGCATAACTAGGAACTTTCTGTTTGTTTATTAAACACACATGTATTAATGTTTCCGTATTAATACAATTATAGCATGCAAAATAAACATTTATCATAAACAAGGAATACAATAATAACCACTTTATTATTGCCTCTCGGGCATATTCCCTTCAGTCTCCCACTTGCACTAGAGACAATAATCTAGTTTGAAAACTTTGCGTATTGAACACCTATGGCTTTCTGGTGTTCCATATACGCAATTGCAAGTGGTTAACATAATCTACGGATCTGACGCTTCAGGTCCGTGTGTATTTGCATGTCTTTGCGTCTTCACGCATCACTCATTCTCCAATGAGATGGCATTGTATAAATTTGGTCTTTCGGTGAGACCTTTAGTTCCTTGGGGTTAAATCATGTCGATACTATTGTCATACAATATATCTTTAGTGTTAGCCTATAACCACACCTTAGTTTGATAACAAACTTCTTGACACAAATTCCCTCCTTTGCTGCTACTATAGCAGTCATATACTTAGCCTTTTGTTGTAGTATCCGTCACAATGTCTTAACTTTGTAATTCATCCAAATCCATCATGGAAACTTTCTTTCCATTTCATTTTGCCACTCATAGTTTAAATTGAGATAAACTTAATTTGTATCTTGTGACAAAACTAGTATCAATGTAACGCTTTACAATGAACTATTTGTAATTGTTTGTCACCTCTACACAAATATATTCTTAGTTCTTCCAAACGATCATAAGAATTTCCTCACTATCATCCAATGATCATTTTATGATTCATTCTGGTATATGCTCATAGCACTTAGAGCATAGGACATATCTGGATGTGTACATATCATGGTATGATTGATCAAAACATTCTCGTGATTTCACTCATCAAGTGTCAAAGCACTTGAATCTTGTTTCACTTATCAAGTGTCGATACACTTGAATCTTGATTCAATTCCTTTCCATGCAACAAGAACTATTTCTTTTCGTTTCTATATTGAACTCCTTCAATATCTCATATATGTATGTTTGGCACAACCATATTGGCGTCACAGTCTATCCACTATAGACATTCACGCTAAATATTCGGGTTTTGCCTAAGTATCTCAGCGCTCCCACTTAATTTCTTGCAAATGCAAGCATCTTCATCGTCTCCAGATGAAAAATCCTTTTTCATCACGGTGAAGATTCCAACTCCGCGATGCTTACTTCAACCATTGAAGTTTGCATGCCCTTTTAGCATCCTTTGAATTTAACAAAACCCTTTGGACTGTGTCTTGTACACGTCCTAGGTAACCATTCTATTAGAAGATTTTTTTTGTTTATTCATCTACCATATACCAAATTATATGTATTGGTTGCTACTTTAATCCGTCCAGACTAAATATCGCTATGAAAGATCAAATCTTATCATAGTCAACTCCTTGAACATTGTCGTAAAATACTTTACGACATGTCGACTATTTCATAGATGTGAAACATCCATGTCTGTTTCCTTATAGATCGAAATACGATCGATAGGTTTTTACACCTTTCCGGAGGGTCTTCCAAGTTCAAAACTTGATTTCTCGTGTATGGAATTATCACGGATTTTATGGCTTCAAGCCATTTGACGGAGTCAGGGACCATCATCGCTTCTTTGCATATAGTCGGTTCATCATTGTCAAACAATAATGATTTACTCTCAAATCTTAGTATTTGATTGTTTATTCGACCGACTTGGTTCAATAAGAACTTAGATCTCCGTGACCACAACCTTTGAGGCACATAAGCTATGAGCATTATGGCAGCCTCCAGAATGATTTCTGGCGCTGCGCAACTCAGCACATTTAGCTAAGGTTTGTTAACCTTATCAAAGTTCTATTGTCCTCCCACTTAACTTTTATGAAAAATTCCTTCTTCAAGAAACTTCACATTTCAAGAGACAAACCCTTTTGTCCTCGGTGTTATGGAGGAATAACCAATTTTTATTCGAAATAACCTACAAAGACATGCTCATCCGACTTTGGTTGTAAACATCTTACTTATGTTTAGCATACCAAAATTTAAGAAATGACAACTTGGGTTTTACACCAAACCATAACTTCCATGGTGTCATTTCAATGGATCAAGATGGAGCTCTTTTCAGTGTAAAAGCGGAAGTCTCTAAAGCTTTAATCTTTTAAAACATAATGACAGTTTTATAAATAACTCCTTTGATCCAACCATGTCAAACAAGGTTTCATTACATATCTCAAACACTCCATACTCCTATGGTGTTTTGGGAGACGTAAATCTAGGTGTTTTGCTAAACTTGCAACTCAAATAAATCCCTTTATGATAAAATCATAATTCATTTATTTTCTTGTTACACTTGTAACTCAAACAAATCCCTTATGATAAAATCATAAACCATTTATTTTCTTGTTACAATGATTTTCCACTTCATCTTGAAAGTCTTTGAAACGTTTTTCAAATATTTCATACTTCTTTCTCATTAAGTGAATATTCACTCAAATTTCCGGAGAAAGCATATGAAGTTGAAACCCATCGCTTACGACTCCACATAATGGACTACATACATCGATATGTATAAATTCCAACAATTTAGTCGTTCGTTCTTCTTTGGCCTTTGAACGAAGTTTTAATTATCACGTGGAAAGTCTCACAAGCGTCACTTGATCAAATCAAAGACTCCAAAAATCCATGAATATGGAGATTCTTCATGTTTTCTTTCCAATATAATTTAAACAGCGATGTCACTTCGTAAGTGATCTTTCAATCATTTGTCTTGCGACATTTTAGCATTAGGTTTTATGGATGTGATTTCTCTAACTAGATTTGTGAATCATCCATCTTATATGGAATACGGTAATTATTTGAACAACCTTTGTTCTCATAATACCTGATTCAAATAACAATTATTAAAACAAATCTTGAAGTCAAGCTTTGATGTCAACGAGAAATACAAACAACGGTTTGTTTGTTTTCGATGAACATCATCACATATTCTCTTGCTAGTTACTTAGGCCATTGTGGTTCATGAATTGCATTGTTTTGTATGAAATTTCATACCAACCAATTCGGTATCCAATACCCAAGAACCACATTGTTTAACAAGCAAAGAATACAACCATAACATGTATATCATCTATATACCTAAATTGGATATTTCCAATCTTTTCTTTTCTGCCAAATATATTTTATAGATTCTCTTTCAGCATTTCCTCTTTCCTTTTAAAAGAATTTATCAACATCAACAGTGGCGCCATATACATGACACATAGCCCAAAGCGTGTATATTCAAATAATAATACCTTTGGATTTGCACTTTGAAGTAGATCACCATCATCAAAATGATCGGTATTCTTTCAAAATCCATTCTTTAGTAATCTTTTAGTGTAGTAAACACTTTACATACATCTTCTATTCATCCTTATCATGACAACTTTCATGATCAAGCTACTGTAGCTTATAAAGGCGAATCGTGAGTATAACATTACTTTCCAAAACCCTTTTGGATGATTAGGATGTCTAGCATCTCCAACCTTTGTAAATTCTCATCCAATATGAGAACATATATTATACTCTATCATATTGCAACCAAAACATTGTTTCAGATATCGTTATATCCGCCACACATGATGGTTTCTGAAACAATTCTTTCAGCTCCTAGATAAACTTGATATTAAAACAATCAAGAATCATGGAGGCAAACATGATACTTAAGATACTAACACTGGAATTGTTACTCTCGATTTAATACCAACTATTAAATTTCACGGAGTAAATAGAGTTTGCTGAAAGTTTGCAATAGGACTTTAAACTTTGATTGACACTCAACACAATACGATACCAGTTCGTAAAGTATATATCCAGAATTCTATAGTTCTATTATCTCAATTACAACTATGCATATGGTGGTGAACGAATGCCAATGACTACAACAAATTATGCAAATTCACTTTGATTTAATTTATGATAAATTGAGTTCTACTAATCCAAATTAGAAATGAACTCCCACTCAAAAACGACATCCCTCGTGCTTTTTTGGTGATTACATGAACCAAATCCACTACACCAAGTCCGATCATCATGTGAGTTGGTGTAGCTTCAAAGGCGAGCATCCATATGGTCATCATATCAAAACATATGACTCATGCTTAACCTTTCGGTCCGTGTTCCGAGGCCATGTTTGTACATGCTAGGCTCGCCAAGTAAGAACCTTAGTATTCAAGGTAATCCTTTACACCCGAGATATGCTCGTGGATTCAAGTACACCCGATCATCACGTGATGTCTTGAAGAGACGAAACATTGTCGGTGCATACTTAAGGAAGAACACATTCTTATCTTGATATCTAAATGAGGGATCATCTTATTATGCTAATAAAACGCCAAACAACCAATATAAGATGCAATCAAAACATCACATGTTTATAAGTGAAATGATACGGTTCCCGCATATGATCTCCATCATGTGCACTATGGTATGATCTCTATCATACCTTTATGTGTAAGGCCAAGGTCTATGGAACTTACACGCTATGTGTGTTGTAAGAGTATCATTTCATACTTCTACTTACAACATCACCATATCATAACACTAGCCCAGCAACAATCTAAACTAGACGCCTCTAATTTATCCATTGCAAGTTTTACGTGGTTTAGGGCTTTCGAAGATAGAACCGTTCTTACCTACGAACATGAACCGCAACGAGGATAACCAAATTGTTGACAACTCGTTGCAAATTAGATATTGACTATAGTAGGAGAGACAGACACCCACTAGCCACTTATGCAAAACTAGTGCATGTCAGGCGTGGAACAGGTCTCATGTGCGAGGACATGTAAAGTTTGTCCGGGCCGCTTCATCCCACTATGCCACCAATATCCAAAGTACAACTAAGAAGCAATAAAATGATCATCATCGCCCACATACTCATATGTGTACTACCCGTGCAAAGCATCTACGCATAGATGCGGCTCTGATACCACTGTAGGGTTCGCAGCATAGAAAACAAAAACTTTCCTACGATGGGAACAATTAAGTACCAAGATCTATCTACTAGACACAAGCAACGGGTGGATATACATCCATAGAATACATACCCTCGAAGACCGAATAGCATTAACGAGGTTGTACTCGTGGATGATGTAGACGAACGCTTGCCGATCTCAAGATCGTGATGAAGTCCATCTGGTCCAGCCGGTCCAACACGATCAAGTCCAGCACCTCAAAGCAGTGGTGCATCCGTGATCGCACACACATACAGGTACCCCGACAACCTCCGCGCCCTCGCTCCAGCGAAGCAGCGGAAGCAACAAATCCTTCTAGAAAAAGCCACCGGGAACATGTATCTCGCTGATCCGAGACCATGGGGAAATTCTAAAGGGGGGAGAGAGATCCTTCGCGAGGAGGTGTGCTTTGAGAGGAGGAGAGGGGGGCCTTTTATAGGGGAGAGGGGGGGCACCCAAGGGCATGGCGCACAGCCATGGGGATGCCCCCACCTCTTCCACATTCATGTGGGTGGAGCTCCCACTCAAAATGAAAAGCCTCCACTCCCATTAAAAAACCTCCACTCATAAATCCACTCACATGCATTAAATTTCCACGAAATTTAATGCAAGCTCTCATTTAAATAGAACTCTTTTATTTATTTATTCAGAATTTTGTTAATTACTTTAATTAACAAACATTCACATAAAACCCCTTACAATATTTCAATTTCACATGCAGAACCAGTTTCAGCAATTTCAACCGAAACAGTTTTGGTGTCTAGTGAAATAAATTCCTGCGCTTTCCTTTTTCTTTCTCTGGCATATCATTTGCTCCGAATGGTGTCGTTATCCCTTAAGTGTGTCACCCTACGGTTCGCGAATAATGCAGACATGATCGAGACCTCTCTCCGATCAATAATCAGCCCAGGACGGAGATCCGTCTTCGACTCCCACACATTCAACGATGACTTCTGTGATCGTGTGAACCTTTTACGCTAGTATCTTAATCCCTTTGTTTCACGATATATTACATGTCCGAGATTCGATCATCGGTATCTCCATACCTAGTTTGATCTCATTACCGACATGCACTCTTTTCTCGTTCCTGTGATATAACATTCTAGTGATCAAATCACTTGCTTGCAAGCTAATCAATGTGATATCACCGAGAGGGCCCAGAGTATATCTATCCGTCATCGGGATGAACAAATTCCACTCTCGATCCATGAGCCTCAACATAACACTTTATTAGTTCTGGATCTATCTTTATAATCACCCTGTTACGGTGTGACGTTTGATGTTATCAAGAAACTCTTCCGGTGTTAGTGATTGACATGATCTCATGGTCTAAGGATTAGGATCACTTTGTAAGTTGTTATAGCAATATAAACTCAATGACTTTGATCGTAATGCTATACTTCAGATGAATGTTCATCACACCATTACACTAATGTTGTGATCTCGTTATTAACAACATCCAATGTCCATGATCAGGAAACCTTGATCATCTTGTTAATCAACGAGCTAGTTTATGAGAGAGGCATAACTAGGAACTTTCTGTTTGTTTATTAAACACACATGTATTAATGTTTCCGTATTAATACAATTATAGAATGCAAAATAAACATTTATCATAAACAAGGAATACGATAATAACCACTTTATTATTGCCTCTCGGGCATATTCCCTTCAGTCCACGTAGCAACCATTCGATCGACTTGCACGAATCTTGACGCTGGGGGTTATAAATTACAACCGTGGTGGATTTTTATCTTTTCACCTCATTCTCCCCCGTGTCATCGTCTTCCTCCTGCGAGCACCTCCTCGAGCTCTCCGCGCGCACGCGAAAAACCCTAACTTCTCCCCAATCTCCTAGTCACCTCTCTCCACTCCAATGGCGAGCAGAGGCTCTACCCCGTTCATGGTGGCGACGAACGAGACCGCGGCCAAGCCGGCGGGCTCCGTCCACATGCCCCTAGAGGGTGTGGTCCTGCCATGGTCCGCGGTGGTGGAAGCCACCGACGACGACCATATCCCAGCGGGGATGGAACCGCTGGAGGAGGAGGGTGACTCCCATAAGGGAGAGTGGCACGGCTCTGATATCGCCAACAACGATCTCAAAGAGCTGCTCGCCAAAGGATACCTCCCCGTGACGGAGGGGCTTGTCTGGCGGGCGGCGCCGGTCGGCGAGGTCACCCCTTCTCTCCAAGCCGAAGAGAAGGTGTACCTCAAAGCACAGATGGTACACGGCGTCTCCCTCCCGATCTCCGACTTCTTCCTTGCTATCCTCAACCATTACCGGGTTCAACCCCAAAACCTTTCTCTGAATAGCATCCTAGCGCTTAGCAACTATGTAGCGCTCTGTGAAGGCTACCTAGGAATTAGGCCTAGGTTAGATCTATTCATCTAATTTTTCACCGTCAAGAGGGAAGCCGGAGCGAGCAAGGACGGGCTCAGGAATTGCGGAACAATTAGCTTCAAGATCCGGCCTGGCCGACGGTTCCCCAACATCGTCGGCCATGAGTCCTGCAAGAATTGGCAGCGGACGTACTTCTACGGCCCAGATATCCCTCTAGCCGGCCGAGAAGGAACGTATCCGGACTTCGTCGATGGGGCCGCCACTAAAGCCCTGACATGGAGATCCCAGGCCACCCTTCCCTCCGACAACGATGATTCCCACGCCATAAGGAGGATAGAGTGGTTCGTAGAGACGGGTCTGACCGGGTTGGACCTAGCCATGTGCTGGTTCGTCAGGCGGATCCAGCCTCTGCAGCACCGCGCGAAGTTGATGCACCAGTACACCAAGGATAGGAAGGATAGCCTTCGCATCTCCGAGGATAACTTCTCGAGTGACTCCATCAAGCTCCGCCTCAAGGACATCGTCAAGGTGAAGGACAGGAAGCGCGACTTCGCCATCACCTACGACATGTTCATAGAGGCAAGTGCCCAGAGGTACCTGTTTATTTTCCGTATATGACATATACTCCAGTTCTTCCGTCTAGCCATTTCATCTAACACTTTGGGATTTCACTTAACAGCTCAAAAGTCTAGAGGAGGATAGCATGGTTGTCCAAATCTATGACCCCAAGATGAAGGAAGTCACCGTCGTGTCCGACGACGATGTGCCATTGGCGCTTAAGAGGAAGATCTCCACCTCTGATGCTGCCGACGGAGGCAAGAAGAAGACGGAGGGTGGAGACTCCAAGAAGTCCACTGCCTCCCTGGAGGCGGAGAAAAGAAGAATTACCGGCATCCCTTTACCAAGGCACCCACCGTTGTGTAAGTTTCTTATCCTCCGACATTGTCTCTTGCTCGTCTTATTCCTATACTTGTACTTTTGCACATTTCAGGAAGAAGGCCAATATAAGTTTGAAGAAGACCTCCAAAACATCGGGGGCTTCTAAAAACATCAAGGATATGTTGCACCAAGCGTCTCCCGCCATCACCCCTACTACTCCCAGCATCCAGCCTGCTGCCGCGTCGACAAGCTCTCCGGCTAAGGTAGCATTTGGCCCTTCCGCCATGGAAGTGGATCCAGGTGTTACCACGGATCTTGTCATTGCCGGCGAGTAGGGGACACAAGAAATAACCGCGACCAAAATGGTTAAAGCTCTGGCTAAGGATGCTATCGGTAGCGGTAAGGCGATAGTGGAAGGCGGAACGTCTACCGGAGGCGGCGCCACTGCACCCAGGATGTCAATAGAGCTTCCGAAGATTGTTTAACCGACGCTCACGCCGAGTAGCTCAACTCTGGCTCCTGGTGCAGCTCCTACTTCTCTGACTTGCGGCCTTGAGGAGCTTCTCAAGCAAGCTGATATCCTGCGAGGAAATAGCCTTTCCTTCAGCAAGATATTTGCCGAGAGCGCCACCAACCTCAAGATCATCGCACTTGTAAGTTTTGATTTTCATAAGTAGTATCCCACTGTAGCCCCCGAGGATTTAGACATAAAACCATAGGTCTTTGCATCTGAATGCTCTGAGAGTGACTAAGCTAGAAAACATCTCACTATATCCCCCAAGTATTTAGTTTGAATGAATTATTCCGACTAGATAGTTTTAGAGTAGCATACACAGTGTTTGTAAACTTCAATACTGTATCCCCCAAGCCTCTAGTTGAAACTGAATTAGTTCCGACTAGATGCTTAAAGAAAGACTAAGCATTTTGCCGAGTTAAAGAAAGACTAAGAAAGACATGATCGAGACACTTCTCCGATCAATAACCAATAGAGGAATCTGGAAATTCATATGGCTCCCACATATTTCTACGATTACTTTGCGATCGAATGAACCACTTACATACGATACCAATTTCCCTTTGTCTCACGATAGTTTACTTATCCAAGGTTATGATCGTCGGTATCTCTGCATACCTAGTTCAACCTTGTTACCGATAAGTACTCTTTTCTCGTTCCCGTGATATGTGATCCCTTGTGAGCCAGTCACATGCTTGCAAGCTAATTGGATGACATTCCACCGAGAGGGCCCAGAGTATATCTATCCATCATATGGATGGACAAATCCCACTCTTGATCCATGTGTTTCAACCAATACTTTCCGAACACTCAATGCCACCTTTATAGCCACCCAGTTACGGTGTGGTGTTTGATGTCATCAAAGCATCCATCCGGTAAAGGTGATATGCATGATCTCATGGTTGAAGGAATTAGGTTACTATGTATCAGAAAGCATATAGTAATTGAACTATTAAAATGACTTGATCTTTATGCTACGCTTATCTATAGGAGTATGTCCACCATATCATTCTCCTAACGATATGATCTTGTTGTTAATAACATCTCAATGTTCATGATAGGGAAACCACAATCATCTATTAACCAACAAGCTAGTGTTATATAGAGGCTTTACTAGGGACTTCAATTTAAGTTTACAAATCACACAAGTATTAATGTTTCCTTGTTAATACTATTATAGCATGAATGTAAACATTTATCATAAACACAAAGATATAATAATAACTACATTTATTATTGCCTCTAGGGCATATCTCCAACAGGTAAAACTGCCTTCTTGAAGGAACAAATCACCAAGAGCAAGAGTCTGTTTTTCCTTTCGATTTCGTACTCAAACTTGGTCTTGTGCCATCACTCTCCGACTACTCATTATGTGTTGTCTTTTCTCCGACTTGCAGAAGCTATCGCCAAGGCCAAGGACATTGTTAAGAAATCCAAGCACATTGAGCTGCTGGATAGCGAAAACAAGATCCTCAAGCAGGAGAGGGCTGACACTCTGAAGATGCACGAGGAATCCATGAAGGCCTTTCAGGAGTCCGCCATCACGGAGATGAACCGCCTCAAGGAGGAAATTGCAATCCTTAAGGAGCAGAAGAAATATGCCGATAAGCAGAATTAGCGCAACCTTGAGGCTTACAAGGTTCTCCAACAAGAGCGGGACTCCATGGCGGAGACACTCCAGCAAGCGGAGGCGAGCATCTTTGGTAAGTGATCTCCGTCTTGTACTTCTGTAAGCCAGGTACTCTGAACTTTTTTGTGTTATTGAACTCATATGCTCCTTTGTCTGTCGGAAATGCAGCTCCTATTGGTTTGACCAATTTGCCTCCTACGCCAAAGGAATGCATGGTTCTCGCTGGCAACTTCATCAGCACCGCCGTCAAGCAGGCTAAGGAGATTGCCAAGCCCCTCAACATCAACATCAAGGCAATGGAATCCGTGATGAAGTACTCGGAGATCTTGCACCAAGCCCCCAAGCGTATTTTAAGCTGGAAAGCTTCATGTACCCGGGCTGGCACAAGGATGTCGCTGGCAATGTTCAAGGCCCACTACGAGAATGCTGGCATCGTCACGGTAACCTCAGGCCTTCCTGACGTAGACGATGAAGGACAAAAGATTGACCACAAGGCTATCTGGGCATCGCTCGCGGGGTTTGACACTAGGGTTGCCGAGTTGGTAAATCACAATGTCTTCGTGCCTCTGGAGATCATTGACGGCGACCACCAAAGCTCCTCCGAGTCCCTCAAGACCACCGACTTTGAAGATGATCAGGATGGCTCTCCTGCTGCTGACGATGCTGGCTCAAATTCTCCTGCGCCAGAGGAATAAAAAACACTTTGTAACATTTGTTTCCTTTGGATTGGTGTATGCGGAAAAAACTACTGTGTTAACTTAAGGCGGAAAAACAATAGTTGTTTCCTGCTACTCAAGTACTAGTTCCAGCATGTAATTTTTTTTAAGCAAGTGCTGGCTTATCCATTACTTTGGTTCTTATGCTTGACTTTTCATGAGTCGGAAGACTCGTAGTCAGAACCATGCGCTCAGGTGATGATGCCCAATGGAACCGTCAAAAACCTAAGCACAAAATCACTGACTACAAGTGCCGAAAGTCACTACTCCAGAAAAACAACAAAGAACGTGTAGACCAGAAAACTTAAGCTAACACGCGCAGGCGGAATTTGCACAAGTGCAAATGCAAAGCTTAGGCATAAAGGTTTTATACGATCCAAAAATGAACACTAAAGGAGGTAAAAGACTCAGGAATATGAGTGAACCAAAGATCTTTATTTCATTGATCATGTAAGAGGTACACAATAGATAAAAGATATGCTAATTGTAAAAAGGACGTAGTTGTGCTATGTTCCATGGCTGATCAAGCTCCGGGTAGTCATCATCCGGGTCATGTCGCTTACGCTTATGATCATCGCTGGGTCTATCCTCAAGTTCACGGTTGTCAACGAGGTAATAAGACCCATTGAGTAGCGCCTTGCTTATGATGAACGGTCCTTCCCATGGCGGGGATAATTTGTGTGACTTCTTCTGCTTAAGTCGGAGCACCAGATCCCCCTCTTTAAATGAGTGATGCTGAACACGGTGACTATGGTAGCTGCATAGCTTCTGATGGTAGATGGCGGATCTTTGGCATGCCAATACGCGCTCTTCCTCGAGAAGGTCCACATCTAGGCGTCTGGATTCTTCAGCGTCATCTTCGTCGTAGGCGGCAACTCTTGGTGAATCGTGAAGGATGTCAGAAGGCAGGATGGCTTCTGCTCAATATAGCATGAAATAAGGGGTGTAGCCGGTGGATTTGTTGGGTGTAGTTCGTAAACTCCACAGCACAGATGGTAATTCCTCTGCCCAGGCTCCAGCTGCTCTATGTAGCGGTGCCTCAAGACGTGGCTTGATTCCCTGGATAATTAATCCATTGGCTCTCTCAACCTGACCATTGGACTATGGATGTGCCACAGATGCTAGGTCAAGTCGGATGCCCTTCTCCCAACAATAAGCTTCCACTGCTCCGAGTGACAAGTTGTTGCCGTTGTCGGTGATGATGCTACGTGGGAGACCAAATCTCACCACCAGATCCCGGACAAACATAAGGGCAGTTGCCCCATCAAGCTTCTAATGAGTTTAGCTTCTATCCATTTGGTGAATTTATCAACTGCTACTAGCAGATGCGTAAACCCACATGGTATCGTCTATAATGGACCAACCATGTCTAGCCCCCAGAATGCAAACGTCTAAGTTATTGGTATTGTTCGTAATTCTTCAGCTGGAACATGTGGTTGTCGGGCGTAGTACTGGCATCCCATGCATGTCTCAACCAGCTGGTCAGCGTCCGCCTTCGCGGTCAGCCAGTAGAATCCTTGCCGTAAGGCTTTGGAGACCAATGATAGAGGAGCGGCGTGATGCCCGCAATCTCCGAGATGGATCTCACAAAGGATTTCAATACCTTCTTGTTGGGAAACACACTTAAGGTATACACTAGTGGTGATTCTTTTATAGAGATGTCCATTGATTATGGTATAGCCCTTTGCTCGACATACTATTTGCCGACTTTCCACCTCGTCGATGGGAAAAGTTCTGTGTACGAGATATTCCATGAACGGTTTTGTCCAAGCTGGAGGTACCTTTGTCACTGTGTGAACAAAAGAGTCAACTCTATCCGGGTTCTCAGGGTCCGCTCCCTTCACAGATGGTGTCCGTAGATGCTCCAGAAAAATGTCAGGCGAAATTTGTTTGCGCCCTGATCCAAGCTTTGACAGCAGATCAACCGCCTCATTTTGCTCCCTGGGACATACTTGACTTCGTAGTCCAAGAAGCTCTTGGCTATCTCGTCCACTTCGTCTCGATATGCCGCCATCATAGGGTTCCGCGTGTTCCAGGTGCCAGGCACCTGCTGGGCAACCAACTCAGAATCTTCACAGCAAACTATCTGCTTAATGCCAATATCCTTGGCTACGCGTTGTCCGTGAATGAGTGCTTCATACTCCACCATGTTGTTTGCAGCCTCGAAGTGGATCTGCAGAACGTAGTGTAGCTTTTCCCCAGTTGGTGACTGTAACAATACACCAGCCCCCGAGCCATTGAGTATCTTTGATCCATCAAAGTGCATCACCCAGTATTCTGGCTCTGGCATGGGGGTAGCATTTGGCATCTCCGTCCAATATGCGATGAAATCCGCCAAGGCTTGTGATTTGATAGCGTCGCGTCTCTTGTAGGTAATCTCGAAGGCGACAAGTTCAATGCACCACTTCACGACCCTTCCTGTAGCGTCGCTATTGTTGATGATGTCGGATAGTGGAGCTTTGCTCAGCACTGTGATAGGGTGCTCCTGGAAGTAGTGCCTTAGCTTCCGAGAAGCAAGGAACACTCCATAAGCTAGATTTTGGTAGTGCAGGTAATGCTGATTGGACTCCGTCAAGACCTCGCTTACATAGTAAACTGGTCATTGAACTCCGTACTCATGCCCTGGTTCTTTCCGCTCTACCATGACAATGATGCTGATTACCCGGTTGGTGGCGCCATGTAAATTAACATAGGCTCCATAGGCTCGGGTACTGCAAGGATAGGCGCCGAGGAGAGTATCTCCTTTAGCTCTTTCAATGTTGCGTCTGCTTCGTTCGTCCACATGAATTTGTTCGCCTTCTTCAGCAACTTGTACAGCGGCACAACCTTCTCTCCAAGTCGATTGATGAACCGGCTTACTGCTGCAACGCAGCCTGTTAGACGTTGTATGTCCTGCAGGCATGTCGGACGGTTTATGTTTAGGATGGCCTTGATCTTCTCCAGGTTGACCTCGATTCCACGCTGGGAGACGATGAAGCCCAACAATTTGCCACCGAAGACGAACTTCTTTGGGTTAAGCATCATGTTGTATTTCTGGAGATTATTAAAGGTTTATTTTAAGTAGGAGATTAAGTTGTTTGACTTTTTAGACATCACCGCTATATCGTCCACATAGGCGTGAATGTTCCGACCAATTTGATCGTGTAGGCAACGCTGCATTGTCCGCTGGTACATAGCACCCGCGTTTTTCAGCCCAAAGGGCATCGTGACGTAGCAAAACATGCCATAGGGTGTGGTGAATGAAGTGGACAATTGGTCCGACTTCCTCATCTTAATCTGGTGGTATCCTGAGTATGCATCAAGAAAACACAAAAGCTCCGAGCCATCCGTCGAGTCAATGACTTGGTCAATGCGAGGCAAAGCAAACGGATCTTTGGGACACGCTTTGTTCAAGCCGGTGTAATCAACGCACATTCTTAATTCTTTGGTTCCCTTTTTGGGGACAAGTACAGGACTGGCCACCCATCGGGTGTGAAGGACTTCTCGGATAAAACCAGCCTTAAGCAACCTAGCTATCTCTTTGCCTATGGCGCGTCTCTTCTCGTCTCCGAAGCGTCGTAGAGGTTGTTTCACCGGTTTGCATTTTGGATCAATATTCAAGCTGTGCTCGGCAAGTTCCCTAGGTACACCTTTCATGTTGCCAGGCAAAGATGTCCCTATTCTCACGGAGGAACTCGACGAGCGTGCTTTCCTATTTAGGGTCCAGGTTCATCCCAATGGCGCTGGTCTTGGAGGCATCGCCTACCACAAGTTCCACCAGCTTGGTTTCGATGGCGGCCTTGAAGGCTGGGGCGGAGTCAGAAATCTGCTTCTTCGACGCAGGCATCTCCGTGGCATCGACCTTGCTCTGGATATCCTTGAATTCTTCGCTGTAGAGGACAGCTTCCGCGAAGGCTGCTTCTCCAATCTCGTAGTCCCTTGCCTTGGTAAAGCTTCCGGATACGGTGATGATGCTGTTTGGTCCGGGTATCTTGAGTTTGTTGTAGGCGAAGCATGCTTTGTCTATGAAGGTGTGGAAGATGTCACGTCCGAAGATGACGTGGTACGCTCTCTTGAAGGGGACCACCTCGAAGGTCATGCATTCTTGGCGGTAATTATTAACATCGCCAAAAGCGACCTAAAGCATGATGCACCCAAGGGACCAAGCCTCCCGGCCAGGAACTACGCCATGGAACACGGTGCTGGTCCGCCTTAGGTTGGCCTCCGTCAAGTTCATCTTGTGCAGCGTATCCAGGTACATGATGTTGATGCTACTTCCACTATCCACCATACATTTGGTGAACTCATTGCCGTCAATCAGGGGGTTGATGACCATGGCGTACTGGTTCTCCATAGGGATGAGGTATGGGTAATCCTTCCTGTCCCAAGTGATTGGAATCTACGACCAACGCATGTACTGGGGGACTGGGGGTAGGGTGGCCATCAGTATCCTCAGCGAGGTTTTCTGTGCCCGGACAGTTGGGGTGCCAAGGAAAGTGTGGTAGACGGGGCCTTCTTTTTGAAGGGGTTCTTTCCTTTGCCATCGCTCTTGGCGGCGTGCTTGGGTTCAACTTCCTCTTCCATGTCACTTGAATCCTTGGACTCCTCTTCCTTCTTCTTCCCCTTGCCCTTGCCTCGCGGTCTGTTCTTCCGACTTTGCTTGTAGCCAGACTCCGGGTCCTCTTTGAGATCGTTGACGAACTTGAAATGGCGATTGGTGTGAGTGGCTTTGCCATTGGCGTCGAGGTGTACAAGGAACGACATATCACAGTACTCCTCATATGTTTGGGGAACATGGAGCGCTGTCGGGGTAGTTTCAGTATCTCGCTGCTGCCCACGACCATCCCCCCATCCTCGGCCACGCTGTCCGCCATCACCTCATCCTGCAAATGTCATGGCGACCAAGTCGGAGGTTTGCTTTTCTTCTGGCAGGCTCTTCGGCTTGGTGCTGTTGTTCCTCCTAGCTTGAGTTGGAATGGCCGTTGCTGGCAGGGAGACGCGAGCATCGTCGTCAGCAGTCGCGAACTCACTAGCCGGTGATTGTCCTGCAGAAGCTTCAACTTATGTCGGAGCAACGTACCTTTCTCCAACCCATCGATGAAGGCGGCCATGGCAGTCTGAGCGTGCACTCATACGCAGGAATTCTTCATATCCAGCCAGCGAGAGAGGTAGGCGCGAGATGACTCGTCTTTCTCCTGCACGCACCGCTGTAGATCGCCAACAGTGCAGGGACAGTTATACATACCCTCGAAGTTCTTGGCGAACGCTTCTTACATGTCCAACTAGTTGCATATGGACTTCTCCGGCAAGTCGTCAATCCATTGTCAGGCCGTGCCCACCAGCATCAGTGGGAGGTACTTGAGGGTGACGTTGGGGTTACCCGCGGCGATCTCCACCGCATTGCCGTAATCCTGCAACCACATAGCTGGTTTGGCGGTGCCTTCATAGGGATTGATGGTCTTTTCAATCCAGAAACCCTTCGGGTAAGTTGCGGTCCGTATTACCGGTCCAAAGCAACGTGGTCCCAGGTATTGTCCTTCCCGGGCCTCCTGAATCTTGTCCAGGCATGAACGTGTGTCGTATGGCTCCAGGCTTGTTCTTTTCTTCTTGCCGCCAGGGGAAGGGCTGTGTGAACGACGCGAGCCTCCTCCGCCATGGTGGATGCTAGGGGGCGACAGAGGCAGAGGTGGCGATGGGTTAGCCTTCTTGCTATTACCCTCCTGTGATGCCTCACGCTTGTCGCAGTTGCTTGTCGGACGTGGAGGGTCGTGACGCGACCTGCTCTTGTGTCCTTGGTTGCGCTCTCCATCATGACGGGTTTGCTCCGTGTTGTCGCGAATGCGACGAGGATGAGCCTTGCCTCCATGGTCAGAGGATATGGGGATATCGTCCTTCATATTGCGCCGCATCCCTCCGTATTTGTTCTGATGAACCCGTCTGGGACTCGAAATCATGAGGAGATCGGCCCCTTGGCGGCTTAGGAATGCTAGACTAGCAAAACACTGGGTCAGACTCAAGCCTCTGAGAGGTGGCCTTTTCCTACTGTTTCACCGCCTTTGCCACAAGGTCATAGACCTGTTCCACAGCTGCGGGTGATCTATCCTGCTCCAGAAGGGTCTTGGCGACGGCGAGGTTGAGAATAGGAGTGGGCATGACCTGCCTGCCTTCGGTGTCAATGTATGGCTTTGCTTGTGGCGGCTTGGAAGGGGCCCATCCTAGGTTTCGCCATACACCAGGATCGTTAATGACGCGAGCCGAAGCTTTCTTAGCCTTCTGCTGCTGGAGCAGTCTTGTACTCGGCCTCCATGGCTCTAGCTTTCTCTATTGAATTCTACGCGTTGGCCATATCTCGATCCAGCTTTGCGCCTTGCTCCGTGATGGCCTGCTCTTCCTCTAGCAGTTGTTGGCGCTTCTCGTCAAGCTGGACTATGTTCCGAATATGAGCCACAGTCATGGGCTCGATGAGTAGGTTGCCGTACATCACTCTATCTGCTAGAGTGACTTGGGCAGCATCAGACGTAGATGCCGGAGGCGGCGGGTTTGCGGCGTTGTTGTTACTCGGACCGACGTTGAGTTCCTACGGCTGCTGCACTGGTGTCAACACCCGGATTTTTAATCCCAGATGCCTGTTGTGCCATTCATCGCAATCCCAGGATTACCATTTTTGTGAGACATAACAGATTGGATATCACAGTACATCATCCATTACAAACCATACATAAGGTCTTACAACAAATAAAGGATCTCATGATCCAGTCTTAATACAATCATAGTAGCGGAATAACGTAATAATAACGGTAGCGTGGGCAAAGCTCCATCTTCATGGTCACAAGCAATGCTGACGATGGGAGATGATCCTAGTTGTCGTAACCTTCGTATGGTCCATCCTCCTGATAGTCCTCTTCATAGTCTGGCCATGGGAATAGCCAGGGACAAAGCCATGAGTACTCTTTAACTACTCGCAAACTAATACTAACAAGTGAAGTGGTTTTGAGTATGAAATACTAAGCTCTAGGTTGTTTTGCAAAAAGCCAGATTCACCTTAACTGAGTTCAGAAGCAAAGAAAGCTAGTTGAAAGTTTTATAACACCTAAGTGGGAACTTGAGGTTTCATATCACAACCCTGTTGTGGTCAAGTCAAAGTCATGATTCATTTCACAAGTCATTTTGAAAACATCTGACGACGGAATAGTATGGCCACTCCAATTGTCCATAACCACGGACGCGGCTATTCGAATAGTTTGACACTCTGCAGAGGTGGTACACTTTCACCACAATATTCGATACATCCATTAGGAACAATCCTGAATTCACCATACTCAGTATGCGGATAATCAATCCTAACCTTTCAATTACACGCCCTAGTATAGGCACCTCTCCTATGAGTTTGGCCTCCTAACCATGACCAACTGTCATCTTGGGAATTGCACAGGTGGACAATCTTCACAAGGTAGCCTCAGCTCAAACCTTGGCCGCAAGGGAACCCATACTAAGGTATATAAATTTCTAGTCAAGCCCTACCCAAATTTCGGGTATTGTGGTTGTACGGTAAAATTGGAATGGTATCGCATCCAGACAACCATCAGTTTTATAAAGGGCTAAGGCTCATGCCTCAACATTTTCATCATCAAAATCATCTGGTGTTCAAGAAAACATGTCAAAACATTTCAGTAGAATGACTCATCATTCTAAGGTTTTCATAACCATTTTCACCAAGTACTCCCATCTAAAGTTGATCAAGTTTTATGCTTAGAACTAGCATCTATAATTTGGTGTAAACACTAATGTGGGGTGGTAAACAAGTGTGAATGATCTAAGTTCAATCTCATGCCTTAGGGTGACATCAAGATTTATCTAACTTAGGCCAAATTTTATGCTCTTTATGCTACCTTTAAACACCTTTCTAAAATATACAAGTCACTAAATAAACTCCAAAGAAAACTAGGATTGGGTATCAAGTGGTGTAAGCTTGCAAGGAAAACTTGCATGGTTTAGTTTAGCTTGCTAGGATAGTAGCTTGATAAGTTAACTTCTATAGTGATGCTTGCATAATTGCAAGTATAAGCTTGCTTAGATAGCTTGCCTTGTGCAGAGTAGTGGTTGAAGTTCTCCTCGGCTTCTTCCTCGTAGTATTCTCCTTCCTCCTTGTATCCTTGTTCGGTACTAGCATCTATAAATAAATATGAGGTATAGAATCACCAAACAATTCTTACTACTCTATTTAGCACACAAAGGTTCACACTAGATGATCTAGCATCATCACTATTATCACAAGGATTAAAGCACTTGTCTTCATTATTTTATTTTAGAAAAGTAATTTCTACTCATTGAAAAACTACTTAAGATTTAATATTCTCCAACTAAAATATGGGATCATGTTGACACATATCATCACCACATATTTCAGTACTTGGGAATGTGATTTAAAGTGGTGACACAATTTAATAAGGTTTGACCCTTTTATTTTAATTAAATAAAGTGACTAGAATTGCCTATGGGGCATTCTTTTATTGCTTGACCATTATTTCTGCAAGTTGTAACATCCCATCATTTAGGAGCTAACGAAGGGTAGATATAGGAATTTGGAATGTTGCATGCATTCATCTGTGAAAATGTGGGTAAATGTTTCGCCAAATACAAACCTTAAGTGATCAAGGTTTCTTTCATACTTTAATATTAGGTTTAGTCTTAAAGGATGATTGCTATAGACTTTGATATGATCTTTGAGGAATTATGTGTTTTAAAATGAATTTGAATTTTAAACTTGAGTGTTTAAATTATAATTCGAATGAATTAGGAATAAGGTTTGAATCTTCATTTAATTAAGAGTTAATTATTATAACTCGAATTTTATCTAAAGAAAACAATTAAGAATATGAAAACTTATTTCATATTTTCATTCAATTAATAAGTTACAAAAATATAACTTGTTGAAATTATTTAAAAACTTCACAACAGAAAATAAATAAAGAATAAGAATATTTCTTTATTAATAATAATATAATCTTAATTACAGAAGAATAAAATGAAGATTACAAAATAGTAAAATGAAAATTACAAAAGAATAGAACTAAAATTACAAAAGTATAAAGAAGATTACATTGGATTGTTCTATAACTAAACTTAAACTACAATCTTCACTTTAAATCTGTACCTGCAAAACAAACAGAAACTAAATAGGAAAAAAGAAAGTTAGGGTTAGTATTGTTTTACTCTCAGAAGTTGACAGTGAAGTACACTGTTCAATATTTCATCATTGAGTATATAAGGGGTAAGTTTCACCACTATGAAAAGATAAATCTTCCATAATTTTTAAGCCAGAAGTCAAATGACAGCCAAGAGGGGCAAGTTTCACCAGCCAGGTAAAAGTAATCTGATCAAAGTAACTTTCAAGTCCAAAGCATATCCACAAGTGCACGGCAAGCACACAAGCAGGACACACAACTAAATGCATGTGGTGTGCTGTCAGCTTCACAACACAGCTCCAACACACCAAAACCAGCAGCACAGCCGTGGAGAGGCACTAGTGCATCTCTTCACTGCACACACACAAGAACAACCAGCTTAGACAGCAGCTAAACCAAGCACAACAGCCAGTAATCAAACCAACCAAAGCCCCAGATCTCATCACCAGGATGGTAATATAAGGAGGGGGAAGGATCAGGTGGACAACAAGATCAAGTCCAGGAGCTAGGAGTAGCAGGCTAGCTCAAGGTCAAGCTCAGGATCTCAGCAAAACAAGATCAACATCACCACCTTACTCCACAATCATGAGATTTTGTTGCGAGCATCATAAAACCCTCACATGATCTAATCATATTATCTAGACAGAAGCATGTGTTGTTTTACGAAACAAACTCTTAGAAAGCACCCAAGTGGGGTGAATCCATCATAGAGATTTTAAACTCTAAAAGCAAACAGCAAAGTACAAGGATCCAACCAGAGATCAGAACAACATCATTGCTTTGGTTGTCAAGCTGTATATTACAATTCAACATAAATATAGCTAAGATCTAATTTCTAGGCACATCCCTAAAGTAAGGGTAGCACCTTAGAAACTAATCTTTTGGATCCAGATAATGATCAAGCTTACTACCATTTTTACCAATCTTTGATTCAAAAACAATAGCTGGTACCACTACCAGGACTATCTATATGAATCAATTAGATATGGCCTAAAACCCCTAAGCCTCAGACCAACATCATTGGTCTTAGGGATTTCAAAGAAGAACATTTGTATTTATCTTATGAAGCCAAGCTTGTCTTAAGCTTAAACCAACCCAATCAATGAATAAGAATTAATCTTGTGTGCCATACCAAGATGGTGTCACAAGAACAATTCTATATGAATTAGGATAAACATCCAATCATCACAGATTCAACAAATCAATCCACTAATCATTTTCCTGTCAGGAATCATAATTAAAACATTCCAATGTTTATCTGTACTGTTTGAGATCATTGTGATCTCAAACCACATATTAATTTCTAAGCCAACAACACTAAGACAGTGATTTCATCACACCATAATCATGATCATAAACCAAGAAATGACAGTGGAAAGTTATCAAGCCACTGACTTTACCAAGCATGGGTTCCAAAGCAACTATACCATCTGAATCATATGCAAACCAAGCATAAAATCATCTAATAAGCCACCAGAACCATTTTAGTTCATCTCAAGTAACAGGACTCAGGCTAATAACCATTTAGCATGCTTACAGACCATCCAGACATGATCTAATTCATCCAGTACATGATCAATCACATGATAAGAACCCTAAATGAAATAAACCATCCTAATCAGGACAAGACAGTCACTAGAGAGGTCATTGCCAACATCTAGCATAGGATCAGCAAGCATAGGGATCACTAGGGAGAGGAACAGAACTCACCAGAGGTCCTCGCTGAAGACTAGAAGAGGAAGCAGAGGTGGCCGACGTCCATGGCCGCATGAGGAGCACCCTAGAAGGGGCGCTGCAACCCATACGACGCCACGGCGGCGACCATGGACACGCATAGAGGCGAGTCGAATCACCACGACACACGACGGCAGCGGCAACGCTAAGATCCATGCCAACCCCCAAACCCTAGGGTTCAGGACGACATCGATCCGTCGCAGGAGAGCCCCATAACCAAATGCAGTTGGATAGAAAGGACGGGCGTCGTCGACAACCTCCTATTGCACCACGGCGGCAACCAGAACGGCCCATGGCAGCGGGAATCACCGGCGGCGACATCACCGACCACGGGGTCGAGGTCAGAGGAGGACATGAATGAGCTCGAGGGAGAGAGGCAGCAGGGGAGTGGGATGGGTTGGGCCAGACCCTTTCAGGGTGGTTCTTTTGACTATGTCTAATGGGCCACTAGGGCCCAATCAGATTAAGCGAGCCCAGAAATCTTTTAAGGCCTGTTTTAATAAATAGGAAAAGACTAAAATACCCCTAAACTTAATTAAATTCTAGAAAATAAAATAAAAGTCCAAAAATTATAAATAAACTATTTTTGGATTTATAATAATCCACACTATCCAAATAAAATAAGATATAAAATTTTAGACATTTAAATTTTATTATTTTTTTGTAATTTATATATTCCTTATGGAATTTTACAAAATTATTGAAAGATGACAAAAATAAATAAAAATCACTTTCATTATATATTAATATTTTAGTATTTTCGAAAAATACTAAATAAATATTTAATAACAATTTTTAATGTTTAATTGATATTTCCTAAAAGAATTATTAAATCAACAAAAGTCAAATAAAAGGAAAATAAAATAAAATAATTCAATATATGTTCTAAATATTAAAAAATAATATTTATAAATCCTTTATTATTACAAATACTTTTTATAATAATGGGGAGAATGCATATCAAGTTAAATGATGCATTACATTACTTGCATAATCATTTTGCTTCTTTAAATATTGTCCTTACCGGGCAATAATGATGTTTTTGTAGACATAGAAGCTCAAGGTCCAGTGCAAGCATCAGACTTCACTACCTTGCCATCACAAGGCAAGTTCATCACTTGCTCATGTCCTTTGAAGAGTCTTTATCAATGTATTTGCAAATTGTGTGTTATTATATATGCTATAAAAGAAAGAAAATATTATTTTCACAAATAAAGAAATCATAGATATCATCCTAAGTGGTGATATAATGGAGCAATAGAACTTAGGGTTCTATTTGCAACAATGATGATCAAGTAGGGACTTAATAACCCCTGACATCAGTGATTCCAGCGCCGTATATTACGCGTTAGCCATGAGATTTGGAATGGGACAGAGAAGTCAGCTGTATCTTCTTCCTCTCGCATGAAGCCGGATGTGCAGGTCGTGGGTATTATCCTCGTAGCGTGCATATTAATTGGTAATTCGTAGAGGATATGCAGCATATGGGTGGGAACCCTCATCGTCCCATGATAGTTCTGGCATGTAACGGTTTGTACAAACCATTTTCGTAATTCATTATGTGGGCATGGTGTACACCAAGGAGGCATGCGAGGTCACGAAGGGGGCAGTGATTGGCTTGGACCAACTACTGGGCCCCACATCATGGAATTGTGGATGGGAAAGTACGCCCGGTTTTGTGCAACAAGGAGTTGATCTCTCATGGGTAAAGTAACGCACCTCTGCAGAGTGTAAGAATTGTAACTTGTTACTCCCTGTTCCGGGAAGGAGCTCCGAACGCGGCAGGAAAGGAACTCCATGAAAGTTCTGGTCAACCTGTGAAGGCTGATTGTCATAGTTTTTCAGAATAAAATCAATCTTTGAAGAAACATTTACAAAAATTGCATAGTGCCAAGAATTTATAATTCGAGGTGGTAGTTAGAGCATCAAACTTCTCACCTTGCATATAATGAACTTGTTGGGTAACACTGTTACTCATTCTTTCCTTTGATCCCTTGCTTAGACTCTGATGATTCTGAAGACGTGCCAATGTATGCAGCCGAATGCCAAGAAGATGTGTTCTACGAGGAACCTGATCTATCCAGAGGTGTTGAAGGAGTGGATTACGAAATCTGCTACGGTGTCGATGATAATGAGTCCAACTAAGTATCCCTAGTTAGTAGTAACGAACGGAGCCGAGCAGCATGAACACTATAGAATAAGCTGCTGAGCTCAACTCCTAGTCGGAGTTGCTACTTTTAAATTCCACCAAAACACTTTATATTTTGGTTTGTAAGTTGAACCTTTTGAAGTCTTGAACTTCTGGTATTGTAATAATAATGTTTGAATATTTGTAATTTGGACCCGCAATGTTTCTGTTGTACCACTCTGAGGGATGTGATGTTTACGGAATGGTGTTCTGTGGATGTCATGTCAACGACTATAGTATACTACACATGCAGTGGTATGCTGGGTCACCGCAGTTGGTATCTGAGAAAATTTCTTTGACCTTAGGTTGGAAACCTAGTAAAGGGTATTACGTGTAGAAAAGTTTAGCAACGATAAAGAATTCTCTAAAAGTAATATAATGGGTATTCAAATGAGAATATTCTATTATATATTTTAGTGCGATAATTCTTTGTTATGATGCAATATATCATTGGATACTAATCAAAATTATTTTTCTGATATACAGAAATATGGCACCAAAGTTACCAAAACAGACTTTGGTAAGGAAAGAGGAGACTCTTGATGATTATCAAGTATCATTCACAGACCAATTTCGTCAACTTTTAAAGCTCTTTAGTTGTCCAACTAGAATTCCAGTGAACACTATCACTTACCTTGATGGCCGGATGTTATCCAAGTATCGTGTGAGTATCCAACTTCTAGAGAAGCTTGGATTATATCATGATCTACCTATAGGAGAAGGTAGGAGTCATTTAGCAGCATATCATGTTGCTGTTGTGGAGGCGATAGCTAATATCCGGGAGCTGAAAACCAAGGAGTTAGAAGGTAGCACATTCTCTGTGATGCCTCATGATTCTATAGACTCGGAGCCTATACCGGATCATCTTACTTTGGTTAAGAAGCATCCTAAGTTAGCTTCCAAGTTTATGGATAGATATCGAACACTCATTGCGTCTTTTTATAAGACCCATCAAGTGATTGTTGAAGACAAAAATGATATGTTAGAGGATCTAACTGATCCGGAAAGGAGGAAGCAGTTAGCATTCTAGTTAGAGAAGGAAGCAAGTAGTAGTGCAACACCTATCTTTAAGGATATACCTATAGATCCTGAATCTTTTATACCATATCCTTATTCACTAAGACCTGAACCTATACATGATCCTACTATGGATATGAGGTATGAAGTACCACAGGGCTCAGAGGATGGTTCTGACTCAGAACTGCCTATTGAGAATTCGGATGGTTGGAGAATGGGATCATATTATGGATCTCATGAACACCAGATGTCCACAGATGGTTCTGATAGGAATGTTGGACAATCTAGTTGGATGGGTGCAAGGATGAACCCTAATAATAGTAGTAGAAATACCATGTCAATAGATAATCAGGATGAAGAAGAAGATCCTGAGGAGAGAGTGTTTGAATCATCAACATCTTCTCAAAACCCAGGGAATATACATTATCCAGTGTTCAATTATCTTGCCCAAGAGAGCACATGGGAAGTAGCAGGATCTGCGTATCCTGTTGACAACTCAAGGAATGAAGCTCAGGAGATGCAGGCTGGAGATAATGTTGAATATGTTTCTGAAGACTTTACAGCTGAGCTGGAGGAAGTCAATGCACTCATGTTGAGTAATGACTCAAGTCCTGACACTTCAGATACAGAGTATGTTCCTTTTGGAAGGCCATATGTTCCACAAACTGTGCGACGAACAACACGTCATCACAGTTGGGCATCAGGCATGTACGATGAGCGTAGTTACTACTATAAGGAGGCAATTAGTTAGTGATATCAAGTACCGTGTATTGTACTTCAAGAAATAAGATAGTGAGATGAATAAGGTAGTTTTCTGATTATACCTATATGGTATATGTTGTAATGACTTTGTATTATTACGATAGTATGTATCATATGTGAAATGCACATTTGGATTTTCTTTGGATCTTCATTGTGTGACTAGTTCTGTGCATAAAGTCGAGCTCAGAACACATGTGCATGATGTAATTATGAGTATTCGCTTTATGTTGCAGGACTAGAGGGTCATGGATATGGGTGTAGAAATGGAAACGAAAGCGAATGATGGAGCGAGAGGCCAAGGAGAAGGCCGATGCAGATGCAGCAAATCAAGGAGAATTACCACCACCACCACCAATGAGGCCGTTAATGGAGCAGAACTTTATGCAATGCATGCAAATGATGCAAGAGACCCAGAACAAGTTTATGGAAGAGTTGCTGGGGCGAGCAAATCAGAGGGCACCTGAAGGTGGAGGAGTGAGTCTATATGATTTCCAGAATGCAAGACCGTTACCTTTTGCATCAGCTCCTGAACCAATGGGTGCAGAAGATTGGCTAGCAGATACTGAAAGGAAGCTGAAAACTGTAGGTTGCAATGATGAGGAGAAATTGAGGTATGCAACTCATATTCTGACTGGACCTGCAACATCATGGTGTGAGAATCAGTTAGCCATGCAACAACCAGGAAAGGATTTTACCTGAGAAGAGTTCAAGCAGAGATTCCGTGAATACCATGTTCCGGAAAGTGTTATGGAGTTGAAGAGGAGAGAATTTGAGGAGCTTCAACAAGGATACACTAGTGTTATGAAGTACATCTGGGACTTTAGTCAACTGTCTCGCTATGCTGAGGAGGATGTCAACACTAAATATAAGCGGAAGAAGCGTTGCTTGCGTGGATTAAATCCATTTGTGAAGATGCAACTAAGGTTAGCCAATAAGCAAACTTATCAGCAATTGTTGGATGCAGCCATTACTTTTGAAGATGATTATAAGAATGTCCAAGAGGACCGGAGGAAGAGAGCCAAGAAGGAAACCAAGAGAATTCAGACAAGCAAACCTAAACCCAACCTGGAGTTCAAACCTCGGAATAGGAATTATGGCAACAATAACAATAAAAATAACAAGGGCAGTGGTGGAAATCAATCCAATCCGAGAAGGAATGTTATTTGTAACAATTGTGGAATTCCAGGGCATTTCCAGAGGGAATGCAAAAAGCCTATAGTGATTTGTTATGGTTGTGTTCGGAAGGGGCATATCAAGCCCGATTGTCCGAGCAAACCACCAGGAGGTTGGCCTACCAAGGGAGGAGGACAAGCCAGTGGAGGAAATGGACAGCCTAATAAAGGAGGAAATAATGGCAAGAACAACAATGGCAAGAGGAACTGACCTACCGGGAAACTGAACTGTGCAACCCTCGAGGAGGTGGATAATTCGGAGCATGCAATGATAGGTACGCTCAATATCCTTACCATTCCCGGAAAAGTTCTATTTGATATTGGTGCAACTACTTCATTCATTTCTGAAGAATTTTGTGATAAGTTCGGGATTAGAAGGGCAACGTTAGAAAGTCCTATGACTGTAGTTACGACAGGAGGGAATGTGATTGTGTGCCACATAAAACAAGATTAGGTTATCTCGATCTATGGTTGTACATATTTCGCAGACCTTTATGTGATTCCTTTGAAGGGAATTGCAGTAGTGCCGGGAATGGATTGGATGATGGAACATGGAGCTCAGATAAATTGTGAGGAGAAAACTGTCTCAATCAAAACTCCAAGTGGAGCAAGGATAGTTTACCAAGCAGATAAGCACAGTCATATCATGGTGGATCTGCAGTTGAACTCAATGAAAGAGGTCAAATTGGAAGAGATTCCTATAGTAAATGAATTTCAGGATGTTTTTCTAGCAGAGCTACCAGGAATGCCACCAGACCGGGAGATAGAGTTTACTATTGACCTAATTCCTGGTACAACACCATGAGTATCTGGTAGTACTATTTGGTTTGACCAATGCACCGGCAATATTCATGAATCTGATGAACAAGATCTTCATGCCATATTTGGACAAGTTCGTCATAGTCTTTATTGATGATATTCTGATATATTCCAAGGATAAGGAAGAGCATGCTGATCATTTGAGAATAGCATTGCAGACTCTAAGGGAACACAAAACTTTATGCTAAGTTCAGTAAGTGTGAATTTTGGCTTGATGAGGTAGAATTCCTTGGTCATGTGATCAGTAAGGATGGAATTGTTGTGAATCCATCTAAAGTTCAGTCAGTACTGGAGTGGACTGCACCGACCAATGTGAAGCAAATTCGAGGTTTCTTAGGAATGGCTGGTTATTATTGGAGATTCATTGAAGGTTTCTCCAAAATAGCCGGACCAATGACCAAATTGTTAAGGAAGAATACACTATTCAAGTGGGATGAGAAATGTGAAGCAAGTTTTCAAGAGTTGAAGACTAGGTTAACCATAGCTCCAATCTTAGCAGTTCCTGAAACAGGGAAGGACTTCACAGTATACTGTGATGCATCTAAAGAAAGTTTGGGTTGTGTATTAATGCAAGATCGGAAAGTGATTGCTTATGGTTCAAGACAACTGAAACCACATGAATTCAACTATCCAATTCATGATTTAGAGTTAGCAGCAGTAGTTTTTGCGCTGAAAGGATGGAGGCATTTTCTTTATGGAGCCAGATGTGAGTTATACACTGACCATAAAAGTCTCAAATATTACTTCACTCAAAAGGAATTGAATATGAGACAGAAGCGTTGGTTGGAACTAATCAAGGATTATGATTTAACAATCAACTATACTCCAGGAAAAGCTAATGTTGTAGATGATGCTTTAAGTAGAAAGAGTGTAGATATCTAGCCTAGTAATCGGGAGTTACCAAAAGAGTTACAAATAGACTTGGAAAGATTAGGACTTCAATTCATTAGAAAGAGGTTCTTGGAGGATTAGCTATTATGCAGGTAGTTGCAGAGCAGGACAGTGATCTTAAACAAGAAATTTTTAGACATCAAGCAGAAGATCCTTTTATCGCTGAGGAAATTCGGAGGATATCTCAAGGGCAAAAATCAGTTTTTCGCCTTGGGGATTATGAGTCTTTATGGTTTCAAGACCATCTTTGTGTTCCAGATGTGACTGAGATTAGAGATGTCATACTCAGAGAAGCACATGAAACACCATATTCTATACATCCCGGGAGTACTAAGATGTATATGGATTTGAAAGAACTATTCTGGTGGAATAACATGAAAAGGGACATTGCAAAATATGTATCTGAATGCCATACTTGCCAAAGGGTGAAGGCTGAACATCAAAGTCTAGTAGGAACATTACAAACCTTGGAAATTCTTGAATGGAAGTGGGAGGAAATAGGTATGGACTTCATCACAGGATTACCCATGACACCAAAAAGGAAGGATATGATATGGGTAATTGTGGACAGACTCACTAAGAGTGCACATTTTATTCCAGTGAATCAAAAAGATAATGCCGAGAAGTTAGTTGAAGTATATGTCAAAGAGATAGTAAGTAAGCATGGAGTACCGAAAAAGATCATAAAATGATAGGGGATCAGTGTTTACTTCAGCATTTTGGAAGCAATTACATGAAGCACTTGGTTCAAAGTTAGATTTCAGCACAGTATATCATCCTGAGACAGGAGGTCAAACTGAAAGAACAAATCAAATACTAGAAGACATGTTAAGGGCTTGTGCACTAGATTTTGGAGGAACATGGGAAGATCATATACCATTGGCACAATTTTCTTATAATAATAGCTATCAGAGTAGTCTGAAGGCAGCTCCATATCAGGTTCTGTATGAAAGGAAGTGTATATCACCAATATGTTGGTATGAACCTGGAAGCAGCAAAGAATTTGCGCCAGGTTATATCAAGGAAATACAAGATATCATTGATAAGATCAGGGATAGACTGAAAATAGCCCAGAGCAGGCATAAACATTATGCGAATCAAAGTCGAAGATCATGGCATCCAGAAGTGGGAGATATGGTCTATTTGAAAGTAAGTCCAATGAAAGGGGTAAAAAGGTTCGGAGTTAAAGGGAAATTGAGTCCAAGATACATCGGACCATTCAAGATACTGAGTCAAAATAGAACTATAGCTTATGCTTTAGAGTTACCATCAAGATTAGCTCAAGTGCATAATGTTTTCCATGTGTCACAACTTCATAAATGTTTGAAAGTTCCGGATGATGCAATCACACACCAAGAGATAGAACTACAAGCAGACCTGACCTATATTGAAAAGCACTGTAAGATTCTGGAAGAAAACTAGAAAAGATTGAGTAACAGAGCAATCAAATATTGCAAGGTACAGTTGGAACATCACCCTCAAAGGGAAGCCACATGGGAGAAAGAAGAGGATTTAAGAAAAGCCTATCCAGAACTATTCAGGTACATCTCCACAAACTTCGGGACGAAGTTTAATTTAAGGGGGGAAGTCTGTAACATCCCAGCATTTAGGAGCTAACGAAGGGTAGATATAGGAATTTGGAATGTTGCATGCATTCATCTGTGAAAATGTGGGTAAAATTTTCGCCAAATAAAAACCTTAAGTGATCAAGGTTTCTTTCATACTTTAAGATTAGGTTTAGTCTTAAAGGATGATTGCTATAGACTTTGATATGATCTTTGAGGAATTATGTGTTTTAAAATTAATTTGAATTTTAAACTTGAGTGTTTGAATTATAATTCAAATGAATTAGGAATAAGGTTTCAATCTTGATTTAATTAAGGTTTAATTATTATAACTCGAATTTTATCTAAAGAAAACAATTAAGAATATGAAAACTTATTTCATAATTTCATTCAATCAATAATTTACAAAAATATAACTTGTTGAAATTATTCAACAACTTCACAATAGAAAATAAATAAAGAATAAGAATATTTCTTTATTAATAATAATATAATCTTAATTACAGAAGAATAAAATGAAGATTACAAAATAGTAAAATGAAAATTACAAAAGAATAGAACTAAAATTACAAAAGTATAAAGAAGATTACATTGGATTGTTCTATAACTAAACTTAAACTACAATCTTCACTTTAAATTTGTACCTGCAAAACAAACAGAAACTAAATAGAAAAAAGGAAAGTTAGGGTTAGTATTGTTTTACTCTCGGAAGTTGACAGTGAAGTACACTGTTCAATATTTCATCATTGAGTATATAAGGGGTAAGTTTCACCAATATGAAAAGATAAATCTTCCATAATTTTTAAGCCAGAAGTCAAATAACAGCCAAGAGGGTCAAGTTTCACCAGCCAGGTAAAAGTAATCTGATCAAAGTAACTTTCAAGTCCAAAGCATATCCACAAGTGCACGACAAGCACACAAGTAGGACACACAACTAAATGCATGTGGTGTGCTGTCAGCTTCACAACACAGCTCCAACACACCAAAACCAGCAGCACAGCCGTGGAGAGGCACTAGTGCATCTCTTCACTGCACACACACAAGAACAGCCAGCTTAGACAGCAGCTAAACCAAGCACAACAGCCAGTAACCAAACCAACCAAAGCCCTAGATCTCATCACTAGGATGGTAATATAAGGAGGGGGAAGGATCAGGTGGACAGCAAGATCAAGTCCAGGAGCTAGGAGTAGCAGGCTAGCTCAAGGTCAAGCTCAGGAGATCAGCAAAACAAGATCAACATCACCACCTTACTCCACAATCATCAGATTTTTTGGCGAGCATCATAAAACCCTCACATGATCTAATCATATTATCTAGACAGAAGCATGTGTTGTTTTATGAACTCTAAAAGCAAACAGCAAAGTGGGGTGAATCCATCATAGAGATTTTAAACTCTAAAAGCAAACAGCAAAGTATAAGGATCCAACTAGAGCTCAGAACAACATCATTGCTTTGCTTGTCAAGCTATATATTACAATTCAAGCATAAATATAGCTAAGATCTAATTTCTAGGCACATCCCTAAAGTAAGGGTAGCACCTTAGAAACTAATCTTTTGGATCCAGATAATGATCAAGCTTACTATCATTTTTACCAAGCTTTGATTAAAAAACAATAGCTGGTACCACTACCAGGACTATCTATATGAATCAATTAGATAAGTCCTAAAACCCCTAAGCCTCAGACCAACATCATTGGTCTTAGGGATTTCAAAGAAGAACATTTATATTTATCTTATGAAGCCAAGCTTGTATCAAGCTTAAACCAACTCAATCAATGAATAAGAATTAATCTTGTGTGCCATACCAAGATGGTGTCACAAGAATAATTCTATATGAATCAGGATAAACATCCAATCATCACAGGTTCAACAAATCAATCTACTAATCATTTTCCTGTCAGGAATCATAATTAAAACATTCCAATGTTTATCTGTACTGTTTGAGATCATTGTGATCTCAAACCACATATTAATTTCTAAGCCAACAGCACTAAGACAGTGATTTCATCACACCATAATCATGATCATAAAGGAAGAAATGACAGTGGAAAGTTATCAAGCCACTGACTTTACCAAGCATGGGTTCCAAAGCAATTATACCATCTGAATCATATGCAAACCAAGCATAAAATCATCTAATAAGCCACGAGAACCATTATAGTTCATCTCAAGCAACAAGGCTCAGGCTAATAACCATTTAGCATGCTTACAGACCATCCAGACATGATCTAATTCATCCAGTACATGATCAATCACATGATAAGAACCCTAAGTGAAATAAACCATCCTAATCAGGAGAAGACAGTCACCAGAGAGGTCATTGCCAACATCTAGCATAGGATCAGCAAGCACAGAGAGCACTAGGGGAGAGGAACAGAACTCACCAGAGGTCCTCGCTGAAGACTAGAAGAGGAAGCAGAGGTGGCCGACGTCCATGGCGGCACGGGGAGCACCCCAGTTGGGGCGCTACAACCCATACGGCACCACAACGGTGACTATGAACATGCATAGAGGCGAGGCGAATCACCACGACACCCGACGGCAGTGGCAACGCTAAGATCCACGCCAACCCGCAAACCCTAGGGTTTGGGACGACATCGATCCATCGCAATAGAGCCCCATAACCAAATCCAATTGGATAGAAAGGACGGGCGTCGTCGACAAACTCCTGTTGCACCACGGCGGCGACCAGAACGGCCCACGGCAGCGGGAATCACCGGCGGTGACATCACCGACCACGGGGTCGAGGTCAGAGGAGGAGAGGAATGAACTCGAGGAAGAGAGGCAACATGGGAGTGGGCTGGGTTGGGCTAGACCCTTTCAGGGTGGTTCTTTTGACTGTGTCTAATGGGCCACTAGGGCCCAATAAGATTAAGCCGGCCCAGAAATCTTTTAAGGCCTGTTTTAATAAATAGGAAAAGACTAAAATACCCCTGAACTTAATTAAATTCTAGAAAATAAAATAAAAGTCCAAAAATTATAAATAAAGTATTTTTGGATTTATAATAATCCACACTATCCAAATAAAATAAGATATAAAATTTTAGACATTTAAATTTTATTAAATTTTTTGTAATTTATATATTCCTTATGGAATTTTACAAAATTATTGAAAGATGATAAAAATAAATAAAATTCACTTTCATTATATATTAATATTGTAGTATTTTCGGAAAATACTAAATAAATATTTAATAACAATTTTTATTGTTTAATTGATAATTCCTAAAAGAATTATTAAATAAATAAAAGTCAAATAAAAGGAAAATAAAATAAAATAATTCAATATATGTTATAAATATTAAAAAATAATTTTTATAAATCCTTTATTATTAAAAAGACTTTTTATAATAATGGGGAGAATGCATATCAAGTTAAATGATGCATTACATTACTTGCATAATCATTTTGCTTCTTTAAATATTGTCCTTACCGAGCAATAATGATGTTTTGTAGACATAGAAGCTCAAGGTCCAGTGCAAGCATCAGACTTCACTACCTTGCCATCACAAGGCAAGTTCATCACTTGCTCATGTCCTTTGAAGAGTCTTTATCAAAGTATTTGCAAATTGTGTGTTATCATATATGCTATAAAAGAAAGAATATTATTTTCACAAATAAAGAAATCATAGATATCATCCTAAGTGGTGATATAATGGAGCAATAGAACTTAGGGTTCTATTTGCAACAATGATGATCAAGTAGGGACTTAATAACCCCTGATATCAGTGATTCTAGCACCGTATATTACGCGTTAGTCATGCGATTTGGAATGGGACAAAGAAGTCAGCTATATCTTCTTCCTCTCGCATGAAGCCGGATGTGCAGGTCACGGCTGTTATCCTTGTAGCGTGCATATTAATTGGTAATTCGTAGAGGATATGCAGCATATGGGTGGGAACCCTCATCGTCCCACGATAGTTCTGGCATCTAACGGTTTATACAAACCATTGCCGTAATTCATTATGTGGGCATGGTGTACACCAAGGAGGCATGCGAGGTCGCGAAGGGGGTAGTGATTGGCTTGGACTAACTACTGGGCCCCATACATAGAATTGTGGACAGGAAAGTATGCCCGGTTGTGCAACAAGGAGTTGATCTCTTATGGGTAAAGTAACGCACCTCTGCAGAGTGTAAGAATTGTAACTTGTTACTCCCTGTTCTGGGAAGGAGCTACGAACGCGGCAGGAAAGGAACTCCATGAAAGTTCTGGTCAACCTGTGAAGGCTGATTGTCATAGTTTTTCAGAATAAAATCAATCTTTGAAGAAAGATTTACAAAAATTGCATAGTGCCAAGGATTTATAATCCGAGGTGGTAGTTAGAGCATCAAACTTCCCACCTTGCATATAATGAACTTGTTGGGTAATGCTGTTACTCATTCTTTCCTTTGATCCCTTGCTTAGACTTTGAGGATTCCGAAGACGTGCCAATATATGCAGCTGAATGCCAAGAAGATGTGTTCTACGAGGAACCTGATCTGTCCGGAGGTGTTGAAGGAGTGGATTATGAAATCCGCTACGGTATCGATGATAAAAAGTCCAACTAAGTATCCCTAGTTAGTAGTAACCAACAGAGCCGAGCAGCATGAACACTATAGAATAAGCTGCTGAGCTCAACTCCTAGTCGGAGTTGCTACTTTTAAATTCCGCTGAAACACTTTATATTTTAGTTTATAAGTTGAACCTTTTAAATTCTTGAACTTCTGGTATTGTAATAATAATGTGTGAATGTTTGTAATTTGGACCCACAATGTTTCTGTTGTACCACTCTGAGGGATGTGATGTTTACGAAACGGTGTTCTGTGGATGTCATGTCAACGAATATAGTGTACTACACATGCAGTGGTATGCTGGGTCACCGCACAAGTATACCTAGATATTTTTATATATTCATAAAGGTCTTGTCAAATGTGATTTTTGAGAGTTGGAATCAACTCAAAAGCTTTTGTGGTTGAATTTTCAAAAATGTTTGAATGCAGAAAAGCTTCTGCCTTGTTATTTTTACTATAGGTGATCTACAACTCTAAATGAATTGAATCCAATGGGCTTGGATTAAGAATTTCAGTACCTTTCTATCAAAATTAGTTTCGTGCAATTTGGTTCAGCGAATCTCTCTGGATTGATTTTTGAATCTAGGGACAGAACTAAGTTTGAAACTAAATTAATAAACCTAAATTTGAATTACTGGGTCGCGCGGGAGGTTAACTGGGCCGGCCCACGGTGCACAACGCGCGCGGGTGGGTTTAAGTGAATGTCCCCAACAGTTAGTGAGACAGGGGGGTGCGAAGGGGTACGAGGCAATCTAGACCATACAATCAACATCTAATCTAACGACTAGGGCTTATCGTCTCCGTCGGGTAGCGCCGGCAAGACTGAACCCTAGCACGGCCAGTGGGGGTTGTGTGATGCTCACCGGGGCTCAGGCGAGGGTCGGTGATGGGGGCGAACGCCAAAGTCGACGGCGGCGAACCTCCTTGTACCGGTGGCTCCTCCTGGGGCGGCTCCAATCGCTGGTTCCTCTTCTCCTCCTCCACGGCAGACTCCAGCGAAAATCCGGCGACTTGCTGCTCGCCTTGCTCCGGGGATGAGGTGGGATGGTTCTGAGAGAGAGGGGAGTGTGTTGGTGTGCTGAAATCGAACGGGGGTGGCCTCTATTTATAGTGCAGCGAGGGGACCGAAGGGCGCGGGTGGAGCTCATCGTGGTCGTCATCACAGTGAGCTAATGGCATGGGCGACCGTAGGGGGCGGTGCTCTGCCTCCTGGCGAAGCTCAACGGCATGGTTGTGAGGCGTGGGGCAATGCGAATTGGTCGGAATGTTGCGGTGCTCTGGGCGGGTCCGACGGAGGTTTTAATGGCGCACGGGATCTCTTGGTCGCGCGACGACGAACGGGCATGTCCTGGCGGTTCCTGGGGCGGTGGTGATCACGTACGCTAGCGGCTAGGGCGGTGCACGGTCTGTGCTCGCGTGTCGAGTGCGGCGCTCTGGCGCGCTCTCGGCATGGCATAGAGGCATAGGGCATGGAGGTCTAGGGTGGTCCAGGGGCTGGCAGTGCTTTGGCGTTGGATAGGGGGTGATGGTGGACGGTGGTCAGTGTCCCAGACAAGGCTGGCGAGGCTAGAGCTGCTCATAACTTACTGTCGACAATGGGGTGGCCATTTGGGGCTCGGCATGCTCACCATTGATGGAAATGTCAAGCTTACAGTGAGCTAGAGCTTGTTAAATGAACTAGATGATCTACTAAGAGTGTGCTGTGAGCTAGAGGGGAGACAAGTTAGGCACAAACACTGCTCAATATAGTGTTTGATGTTTTGTTTGTTTTGTGTTTACAAGGTGTTTGATGAAATGGCCGAAAGAGATTTGAATTTGAATTTTTGGATGAAAATTGGTGGGTGTACTAGTCACATACTAGGTAGTCTCTGGTTAGTTGGTTTTGTCAAGGTGCACTGGTTTGGTTGGTTTTTGAGAATTGGTGATCTTCACATATGATATAGATTCAATTTTAAATTGTCATTTGAATCAAGTTGCCAAATGTTTCTGTGGGTTTGAAAGGTGGGATTGGGTTCACTTTCACTTGGTCTAGCAAGGGGCGAAAATAAATGGAATTGTTTCTGTTTGAAATCTTGGACTAGAAACACTCAAAGTGGCCTAGTGAGCAAGACTGGCAAAAATGACCATTTGCTTATTTTGTTTGTTTTTGAATTTCTCTTGATTTGTTTCTGCTTGGATTTGATTTAGATGATGTTGTTTTCATATTTAAACCATTCCTTTCTATTTACATCAATTACACAAGTCCATTCATGCATTCATACATTCATCACATACACACATGCATTCATAATGATTTTAATTAACAAAAGTTTTTGTTAACCCTAATTTTGGTGATTGGAATTTGATAACCTTGATCAATATTTTTGGGATGTTACAGCTGGGTTAGGCGGAGGGGGCATGGCCTTTGTGTGATCATTTTGTCCGGGTTGATCTTCCTCCATCACGGTCCCAATGGCGACGAACACCTCTTGGGACGTGACGACGTTGTCGGCCTGCTCGTCATGCTTGAAATCCTCCTCCATCTCCTGCATAGCAGAGTCTAGCTCCTCCAGGCGAAGTCTATATCCTCTGAGTCAGCGCTGATGTCGGTGTAGAGCGTGTCAAGAACAGAGTCGGAGGGTGCCGGGGCTTCCTCGATGATGGGCGGTGGTGGTTCGACAGCGGCGATGATGACTGGAGGCGGTAGTACGGCCGCAGCAACGACGGCCGGAGGCGGTGGTGGCGGTGGCTGAGGCGAAGGGGCACCGTCTAAGAGTGCGAGCGCTGTCTGAGCTGCCTCCTCAGCTTCCGCGTAGTTGTTGACAGTGTTCACCATGCCTTCGAAAGTGAGGCGTCCTGAAGCCTGCTGACGCCTTAGCGTATGTCGGAGAAGTGTTCCATGGTTTAGTCCTTCCACAAAGTGATACATGGCATCATCATTGGGGTAATGTGCCAGGTCGGCCCATATACGGAGCCACCTGGCTAGGTAACCGCGGGGTTTTTTCTCCCTCTCTCTGAACACAACACGCATGATCGAAGATAGTCACCACACTGACGAACTTGGATCTCTGTTGTCCAGACGCACGGGCAAAGCCAGCGGACTTGCAGTGATCTTCCACCATTATATCCTGCACATGGGAGGTTTGGGTGGTCCTTGAATTTTTCCGATCTTTGTCGGCAAACTTCAAAGAAAGATCCGACTTCGATCCTTCCACGAACGTATCCTGCCCGTAGGCGGTCCGTGCGGGTCTTGACGCTCCTCCGACTTCCAGGGAACTAGTGCCCGAGTCGGTTTTGCTGATGAAGAGGTCGATGTCCCCGATTGGGACGATCGAGCAGCGGGTGGGGTTCGTCTTCGCCGGGATCCAAAACTCGTCGCGAGAGACGATCGGAACATTGTCGGAGAAGAGAACACGGTCAATGGCTATGGTATTGCCGATTCCCGCGAAGATCTTGGACGTCACCCGTTGTAGACCCTGAAGAGCCTCTGGCCCCACGGTGGGCGCCAACTGTCGTGGTATTGCCGACGAGTACGCGATGGAGGGGTCCTCATAGTGCGTGTTTAGAGACATGGGGTAAGGCGGAAGATTGGCAGGTACGAGGTAACACAGCTTACCCAGGTTCAGATCCCACAACGGTAGCGAAATTCTACTCCTGCTATAAATCACTATAATGTTAATACACCGAGTTACAAGGATCGGTTCCCTGTGCGAGGTATATGTTGATTGGTGCCCTAAAGGCTCCCATAGGTCCAGCTTATATAGTTGCCAGATCCTAGGGTTATAGGCAAAATCCTAGCCGAACAGGTTACAGAGTCCTACACAATACAGAACCAGTCTAACGTGTCTTGCACTCCAAGGATCCGGGTACGTCAGTGACTCCTCCGTAGTCTTCCTTTATCCGGCATGGGCCTCCCTTCTGGATCCATCTAACTGGGCCGCCCAGGACATAGGCCTTGCTACCAACTATGGGTCACCCGGGTTATCCGGATAGGAGACATGCTATGAGGATACCCATATAGCATATCCCCGACAACAAGTGGTTATTTGTTTACACTTGGTGGTGGCGCTGTTTCCTGGAAGTCTTGCAAGCAGACCATCTTAACGAGGTCAACAATGGAAGCAGAACTCATAGCGTTAGACACAGCCACTGTTGAAGCAGAGTGGCTTCATGAGCTCTTGATGGACTTAACTTCTGGTTGAAAAACCAATACCCGCCATCCTGATGAACTGTGATAATCAAACTGTGATCGTCAAAGTAAACAGTTCTAAAGACAATATGAAGTCATCAAGGCATGTGAAGAGGAGATTGAAATCTGTCAGGAAACTAAGAAACTCCGGAGTTATTGCGTTGGATTATATCCAAACATCTAAAAACTTGGCAGATCCCTTCATAAAGGGTTTAGCATGCAATGTGATAGATAATGCATCGAGGGAGATGGGTTTAAGACCCACACTATGAGTTGATCCCAGTGGCAACCCACTCTATGTGATCGAAGATCCCGTGAATTAGAGCTGGGAGACAAGCTGTTGGTCAGCTGAGAGGAGAGTATTCCCATATTATATTTACATCTCCATAAAGATGAAATACTCTCTTAATCTGTATGGCAGGTTGATATTTATTTTAATGTGTTACAAGTGGCTTTTATAAGCCGAGATGTTGTCCTGTAGAACATCTCTTGAGGAACACACCTATCTGAGTCTGATTGTTAAACGTCGCAGTCCATGAGAGTTGGGTGCTCTCTAATAAACTCATGAAAGGCCCTGGAGTATGACGCATAAGCTCCAAACCGCGGGGAAGCCGACGACAGCCCTATACCGGTCTAGATTTTATGTGAAACTAGTGGACAGAAAACTTGTAGTTCAAGGCACAGTCCACTATTCAACTTGCTAGCTAGCGTAGCATGAAGTTTAACGTGGAAGTTCAACTTAACAGTCTTCACTACACACAGGTATATAAAACAATGTTCTGGAATAAAAGTGATGTGATGTGCCAATGATATTTTGTGGGAGATTGTTGGAATTTGGCGAGTTTTGGGATGCTGGCCCATTAGACAAATTCTGAAATTCTCTTTGGCCCACTTGTGCATGACAGCATATGGTTGTGCTAGTGGTGCTAAAGTTTAGTCCTACATTGCTAGTTGAAGGGGAGTTGGACCATCTTATATAGTAGAGTGTTGCACCACTCACTAAGGTGTGACAAGGAGAGAAGCCCTCGCGCACTCCTCCTCTGACGTCGCCCGCCTCGCCACGCCTCCCCTCTTCATGACGCGCGCGTCGCGTGTTGAAGGAATCTCGCCGAGCCGAGATTTATTTTGCTGGGTGGGAAAATTAATTATGAGTCAATAACGGACGCGTTAATTATAGCCGTTTCTAGTTTTTATAGACATGGGCTGTTACCGACTCGGACGTGGGCTGAGCCCCACGATCTCCCTAACTTGCACTATATAAGCGCCCACGCTAAACCTGATCGGTGAATAAATACACACACGCGCCTACCTCCAGAACCTTGAGCCGCCGCCTTCATCTTCCCCATCCCGGCTTGTGGCGTGCACCACAGATCGGGACAGTAGGCCTCCGGAACCCCGCCTCTCGTGAACTTGTACGGGTGAGGGGCGATCAGATTTTTTGGGGAGCGCTCAAGCGCGACTAATGGCAACCACGACGTCGTCCGACGACGAGTTTACGAACGACGACTTCTTCCCGGACGTGACCAATCTCTTCGACAACCTCAACATGGGCGACCACACTGCTGTGACTGCTACGGCTGCTATTCAGCCTACACTGTATGTTATCCTCAACTGTATTTTTCAAATTATGCTAAAGTTCTTTATTCTAGCGTTTGGTGTAGATGTGATAGGTTTATATCCTATAGATGTAATCTGTTTATCTACTTTTTTGATCTGTATAATTGGTTTTAGTACCGTTTGTATGATCATGCTTTATCAGTTTATTATTCGGATTAAATCATATGGATTATTACTTATATTTTGAACACAAACAAGGGAAAAATCCATAGAAAACAACAAATATGAATAAAAACTGGGCAAGTGGACAGAGAACAAACATAAGCTATATATATTAGATGGCAATGTTATGATGATATATGTGTGAACAAGTAAAATTTTATACTCCAAAAGAGATGAACGCATACTGACCAAAAGGAAATTTAGAATGACCAATAACTAGCTAGAGAAATCCTCTTTGGTTCTTCTTAGCTTTGAAATCAGCAATAATGTCTTCATATAGAATTTTTGAAGCAATCCTCCTTTCTATTTGCAGCAGCAAGCTATCCGCAAGAAAATCATCTTCCATTCTATTGCTTAGACTTGAATCATAATCTTTAAGCTAGAAAAAGCACGCTCAGCGGTTGTAGTGGAAACTGGTAGAGTAACTGGCAAGCGAAGCAACCTATCAAGACAAATTATAGATTTTGTCTCGTCATATCTCAACAAGGCAGCGACATAAAGAAGTAATATTTGCAGGCTTCCTTAGTTTTTCACTGTTTTTTTGCATCGATAACAAAATGGTTCAACTAAATCTCTAACCCATACCTCTCTTGTTGTGTAAAATCAGCTGGATAATATTTCTCTACCATTGAACATACTGATTTGACATTGAAAGATGCAAATCCATGCCTTGGCATGAGTGTAACACTAATGGATAAGAGATCCATCACTTTCTCATTGAACCTGAGATTCAATTCTGTAAGTTGGCTTTCAATTGTTGCTCGATATATATCCACTCGTAAATATCTTTCTGCGATAAAATGATCAGGCTGACGACGGGCACGCCCACCATGCAAAATGTACGTCGCCTCCATGTTTGGAATATCAATATCATGATCTACACAAAACTCAATAACTGTGAGAATAAACTGCTCCCATCCTTCGTCCGATCTCATATTTTCTAGAAGCACTTGTGTGGAATGCACTAGACGAACTGCATTTACATTATCTTGTGTTTTATTTTGTAACGCTCTCCCAAGAGCTTCACTGGTTTGAGTTGGATTTACATATTCCACAATGGCCAGTGAATTAGGAGCAGTTTTCCTTATCTCTTTTTCTTAAAAAAAAGACCGCATCTTCTATTGTTTCCCCATCGCAACCTAAATAAAAGAATGCACCAATTGAATTGAGAATTACGGTGGAGTAATGGGTACCTAAGGAACCACCAAGTCCCGATTACGAGTTCAAAAATCGAAATTCTGATTATAGAACCTTGCAGATTCTCACGGCTGGACCTTGAAGTGCTGGCATGAGGTGCGGAGTTGGCGGTCGGCCGGAATAGCAGCAGTGCAATGCAAGGCGGCATGGGGATTCCGGCGGCGCGGCGCTAAGGAGGAGGACTGAGAGTGATAGGCGACGAGAAGGATCAATCGGGCGGAGTCTAGCGATTGGGCGAGTTCGTCATGGAGGGCGGCGGGGCGTGATTGCGTACGTGATTATCTAAACCATCGTTCGATGTTCACTTCCGTCCCGTGGTCGAGCTGGAAAATTAGATGGGCTAGATTATCTCATGGGCTGGAGAATACCTAGTAATGTTTTTCCAGTTTTGAAAGGGGGGACAACAGCCCACTTTCACCTCCAAGAGGCTCCGCCCATGTTTAGTGTGTAGTTTGATGTGTAGGCTCTCGCTACACCAGCCATTGACACCACGTGGTGCCAAGTAGCACCATCTCCATGCGTTCTAACTCCAAAGAACATTATGGTCGCCGCCGACATGCCGCAACACCATGCCGCCAAGTACCACCAGCCAACACAACTTGAAATCTCTAGAGGATTTGCCATGCGTAGCACATGACGACCAGGCATGACTCGGCGTAGCACCTGTCAGCCAGACATGACTTGATATCGATGTCGAAGCTCCGTGCAAGACAAATCCGCTCCACCTCCAACCTCTGTCATTCGACGCTGCTCCACAAACGATGCCCCCCAAGAGAGAACACAACACCGAGGCGCCGCCATCGCCTGATCCGAAAGCAAGATCATAGGGTTTCCCCCAGAGCAACACGATTGGGTCGACAACAGTTGCATGACGATGTCTTCATTAAGTTAATGGCATAGAAATGCCACAATAGCCCGCCAAGACCGAAGTTGGCTCAATTTTTCTCAATAATTAAGTCTCCCTAGATCCCAACCAAGACTCGATGACGGATCGCGAGATCCGCCAAAATAGCCGACAACCTTTGGCAGAGAGGAAGATCACCTTTTCCATTTTCCTCATGATGCGTGGCAGTACCAGAGCATCTCCGCGAGTCGCCACCAAGGTCGCTGAAGAGGCGGTAGGGACAACATAGACACAACCTACCTGAAACCAGAAGGCCTAGAACGAGCCCGCAACGGCGTCGTCGGCCAACGCCACCACCTGCGGCAGCTCCCTCGATGAGCCCCGGTGCGGCTGCCCGCAATCACGCTGCCTGGGAGCCAAGATCTAAGCCACCGTCACCGCTGCCTTGGATCCCCAGATGTGAGAGGAATTCCGCCGCGTCGCACCTTTTTTTATTTGTCATACTTGCTCTCGACATCCACGACACGATAAGGATGAAGGCAAGACACCTCATGACTCCTTCCATTTGCTACATGTGGCACCTGGTTCCATAGTGACACGGCGATCATCGGTCGCCTAAAGATCTGTAACTACCTCGGTGAATTACGCTCCTAGTTACAAGCCTGGATGAGCGGGAATGGTTGAAATAGTACGGTGGGGCCCAAATGCCACTCACAGGTAGACCTTTTGGCCGTCCCAACCATTTCCACACATCGAGACAAGAACGGGCGGCGTAATCGGCAGGCGAAGGGATCAACTACATACACAAATGAGTATGTATGCAAGCCACCATACAACAGTACATCAGAGCCATTCCATCTAAAAAGAAAGGAAATATAGCAACGCCATACGGCAAGATCCAAATATCCTAGATAGATATAATAGTTTAGGATATCTCCTCATACATCAATCAACAGAGTATCAGGCGGAAGCGGAAGACACAATCCGAGTACGGATAAGAAGCAAATCGGCATAAGATGTCCCATAAATAAGCAGATCCCGCCCACAGATCTCACGGATCCCCGTTCCCGGAATCTCTACGCCGAATGATCGTTGCCCACATCGTTCGTCTCCTCCATCCAGTATCCATCTTGCGAGGGTACCTGTTCATCTGAACCAATAATTTATCGTGTAAGACCCTAGGGGTACTCAGCAAGTCTTTATGCCGCTAAAGGGGACACAACCTGGGGTGACGCAATTGCAGCAAAAGATAAACCCTAACAATTCTATGGATACTCGCTAACCATCCGCCTAACCAGATATAGACGGATGTCCGTGAATTAACAACAATAGTTATAAAGGTAATATTAACAGATCCATCCTCCTCCTCGCTTACCGACGAGGAAGCGGACGAACAACCCCCATCCGCTGGCGGTTTATTATCCATTCCGTGAGTATTGCACTATTTACTAGTCAGGTACCTAGTCTAGTCAAATTGAAAAGCGGTACTTTAGTTATGCTTGTCTATGATCGAAACTGCTCCAAGTCGTCCATAACCGCGGACACGGCTTTGAGAAAGTTTTACCTACGAGGGTGCACAAATAGCAACACACACTCGATATGCCTCGGAAAAACCAAATCAAAACCCAACGAGGCGATCCGACAAAGCGATCACAGATTCGAAATATTTGAGGCCACCCCATTGAGCTACCCATAGCGAAGTTAGCTGACTCGAGACGGCCTCAAGGTTTGCGCCAATGGCTGTGAACGGCAGAGAACCGAAAATGTGGTGGGCTTGTCGACACGCGAAAACACTCCGCTTTCCTAAGCGATGCAGTGTGCTCCTCGCATAATTTTAAATAAAGCAGTAAAGCATGGCATAAGTACAGGATAGTAAATAAAACCTCAAACTAGTTTGTGGCCCCAAGAAATAAGAATGAATCAAGCTCTGGCTCAGGGGGGTTCATAAGCCTCCCGGATGTGGATATCACGAATATTCTTGGAACAGGAATCAAGTACTCGGGGTCTTACGGGACACAAGTGAGCCTGAAAAACCAAATAGCGAATATGGCTCACCGATGCCACTTTCATTAGTTATCCCATTACTACTCAGGTTAAGTTGTTTAGGTACCTCGTTATCCACCAGACACTCATATACCCTACACATGCTGTTCTACGACTCGCATGGCTCAAACAACTCCTGTAGTAATGGCTCATGGGATGGAGGAACAAGCTTCGGTGGGGTTTAAAAGTAAAGGCTATGCAATACTTGGGATTCAATTTAATGCAATCGCGACTCAATGATGCAATAATAAGATAGAGGCAATAGGTACTATATGTATGCAAGCATGTGGTAGTGCTTGCCTGGCAGCTTAGTTGAAGCGAGAGAAGGATCTGGGTAGTGCTCCTGGGTATCTTGATATATCCCACCATTCTATTCGAAGAAGAACCAAACAAACAAGGGCCAACATAAATAAAGTGCACAAGCATATGAATAAAATGCATCAAGCAAACAATCATGCCATGATGAATGATGCACAATTTGCATGGCAGTAAAGTAGCATGGCATGGGTGAGGTGTGGAATACAAGAATAAATCATTTTATAGGGTTTTGGCCCCATTTTATACCCATATTAGTTGCTGTACACTTTAAATTTATATGATGCATGCTGCAAAACAGAACATGGAATGCATAAACAGAAAGGTCTCGTCGAGCTAATCATTTTAGACATATTATTTGTTAAATTTGGAGTTATAAAACAAAAGTTATTAATTATTTAAGACAAAAGGGCATTTTAATGTAATTTTAAACAACTTGGAAAATAAAGTGTCCAAAATATATTTTGAAGGCTATATTTGAATTCCTCCTATTTTTCTGATCTCAAAACATATATTATTTGTATTATTTGGGTTTATAAATTTAAAGTTATTTAAAAACAGAATTAAATTTGAATTTGAATTAATTTTGAAAGATTTGAATTATAAGCAGAAATCCAGAAAACCTTTTTATACCCAGACAGATCCGCACACGATCCATGGGTGGGGTCCTTTGGCTGACTCGATCGCTCACTTCTTGAAAAGGTTTTACCATGAGTCTTGCCGATCCTGAGAATGACAGGTGGGACCTGGGCCTCGCGGGCCCAGCTGCCAGCGGTTGAACCGTGCCCAACCACGTGGCTCCGCTGGGGATCGCGGGTTGGATTCATGAAAACCTGGGTACCCTTTTGTAAAAAGCATCTGGAGGCTGGTAGGTGGGACCGATGGTACCGCGGGTTAGAAGTAAGGAGCTAGAAGGGGTTTTGTGCAAAATAGCCGCTGCCACTGTGGATCTTCTCTGTGCTCTGTCGACAGATCGATGCACGCCAGCGACAGAGCGCGCTTGTGAGCTCGAACTTCGCGACAGCAGCGTCTGGCAGCGCGGCTACCGGAAGGGTGGCTAGGGGTTGTCTTGGCTTACGCTTGCGGCTAGGTAGGGTGTGGGGGCGCAGGCGGCAGAGGCTCACGACCACGACGCACAGAGGTTGTTCGGCAAAACGAACTACGGATCCGGCCGGCGACAGCGAGGCAGAGCATGTCTAGGGGGTTTGGGGGCTCACCGAGGAGGTGTGGGTGGAGCTGGATCGGCTTGGTATTTGGCGATCGGCAACAGCAGATGAATGGCCAGCGAGGTTAGGGTTTCGGCTCGGGCTCGGCAGGTGCAGCGGTTCTGGGGCTCCTCCTGCTCGTCTCCGTGTACAGGGGCGGTGCAGGTGGTCGACTCGTCCTTCCTCGACTCCTGGACGCCGCGTCCGCCGCCTGGTACGATGTAGCCGAGAGGAGGCCGAGGTTTGCCGGCGATGGTGTAGACGGAGGCGATGGAGAAGAGGGGGAGAGGGCAGGGCCTTGGGACGGATCTGGGAGGGTAACAGAGAGGGGGAGAGGGGTAGATAAGGTCGAGGACAGAGGAGGAAGCACATGGGGTGGCTCGGCTGGGAAAAAGGTGGCGTGCACCTTTCCTCCTCCTCCACCTCACGTGCTGCTCGGGCTGGGGGGGTAGCTAGGGTGGAGCAGAGGGGGAGAGGGCCAGATGGCGGTCAAGGTGGGGCAGGGTCGCGGGGGACCTACTCGGCAGAGAGAGAGACAAGGAGAGGAGAGGAGAACTAGGGTGAGCTAGGGCATGCTCGGGTTAGGTTAGATAGTGTCTCGGGTTAGGGCTTGGTTTGGGGTAGCTAGGGTTGGGGTGGTCAGGTGGGCTAGCTGGGTGGGGCCAGGGGACCATGTGGTGAGAGAGGAGAGAGAGGCCGAGAGAGAGAGAGAGGTGGTGTAACATGCTAGGGTTAGGGTTTAGCTTAGATGGGGGGTATGGTTAGAGAGGATGGTAAAGAGAGGAGAGATGAGTGTATGGTTTAGGGTTTAGAGAGAGAGATAGATGGAGTGGTGAGTGGTTAAGCAAGAAAAGAGAGAGGGGGTTTAGGGTTAGGGAACTTGCATGCATCTAGCTAGATCAACAAGAGAGGTGGGAGAGGTGTAGGGTTTAGCAAACTCTAACAAGATCAACAAAAAGAGAGGGAGAGAGGGATAGAGGTGGTGATGGATTTTAGCAAGACAAACTAGATCAAGCCAAAGAGAGGTAGAGAGAGATGGGAGATTCACCCCAAAAATCCAAATAAAAACAAAGGAGGACCAAACTTGGAGATGATTGCATGGCCCATGCAAAATAAGTGATGCCATGCTTATTCTTGTGAGAACAATAATATTAACATGGCATTATTATTATGCATTCCCAAAATTGGTATAAAAGCCAAGCAAAAAGAATTAAAAGGATGCTCCATGTGGAGTAGTTGGAGATGACCATATTTGGATAAAATGGGACATGCTAGTGTGTATGTGCCACTAGGTATTTAGTAAGCCCAAAAATATCCAAACATGAAAATAACCCCAAAACAACACATATGGAAGCTAGAAAAGGGTTCCACTCACAAGACAAGCAAAGATGGCCATGTGGCTCTCATATACCAACAATGTGAAAACAACATGGTGCATATATGGGAGCATGTGGAAAAGAATTGGATCCATCCCAACCCACATGAGCTAGAGGTAAACTCAAATAAAGTGCAAAGCTCATATTTAGTTGGATGGTGGAATTATAAGGTGGTGAAAGAAAAGGTGGTGGAGTTAATAAAAGATATGCCCCCAACTCAACTTGGGCATTTAAACAATATATCAAGAACCAAATACAATATCAAGAGGCAAATACAATTAATAATGCATATGAGATAAGAACCAAATGGAAAAAGGGTTTTATATGATGCTCAAATGCAAGGAGGCATGATGACATGAGCATGATATAATGATGATGCAACAATTATATGTTTGAAGTAGCCATTATATTACTAGATCAAGTAGCATTACAATTGTTAGACAATTGGGATGCTACAACTCTCCCCCACTAAACAAGAATCTTGCCCCGAGATTCCTAGGAAAAAGAAAGCAACACAAGGAGAGGCAGGTGTTCGGAACGAAGGTGATCCTTGCGTTCCCAAGATGATGAAGAACGGCATGGTGTGACCACTACACCTTGCAAATCTTGCTAGACTTGTTGCGAGTCTTGCGTTTTGCTTGAGAAACAATGGTCAGAAGAGTTGAAGGATTGTCGTGAGACAAGAAGGATCGGATGGACATAGCTCCGGCTTTCTCAAGAACAAGATAAAAGAATAGAACCACTTGTGAAAGAAAGGACAGGATGATGTAACATGGATAAAGAAAGACACGCCGTTAAGATTAAAGATTTACCGATACTAGAGAGGATGAATCTTTGTGTCGCCGGAAGAAAAGAGCTAGATTGGAGAGGTTTTGAACTACTATGACAATAGCATCGTAACTTCTCTCGGATTTGAGAAATGAAGTTCGGAAACAATATTGCCTTCAAACAATAGAGTCCCTTGATATCAACAGAAAGATTTAGTTAGACATCGCCGGATTAGATCTTCTTGCGCCGGTAAGAACCAAAGGATCACGCAATTGAGGTGCGCGGATATGACTTCCAGAGACGAATGTGAAGCCAGATCATGATGGAAACCCGAGAAGCAAAGAATATGGAGGATCTGGAGTTTATTGAAGAGATATTTATTGCTTTCTTTAGCCTTGAGGCTAACGCAATAGATTTGCGGCTGATGGCCTCAACCATAATTGGCTTTACCACAGCAAAAGAATTGATGAAACAAAGAGAGATAGCTTCCTTTCATCTTGTTTGGGGATGTTGAGCACCGGTAGATTGACGAGGACAGAAAATAGTTTGCGTTTGTTTCCACCAGATAATTGAAGATTTTGCTCCACCTAGAATAGACAGACCACCAGCAAGAGATTATTGATTACTTTCTTCGAGAGAGCACTCCGGAAAAACAAGGACGGAAGTGAAAGTATCGAGGAATAAATGCCACTTCTAACTTCCGTGGAATGAGTGAGATCACATCAATTCACCAATTCAATGTACGAGAGCGAATGATAAGAGTAGTGGTATGGTCGCGACTCCATCCCGCACTCAAAGCATTACTCCGCACATGAATAGGAAAACTAAGCACCCAACTACCAAAACAGACTGAAGATCTTGACAAGGATAACTCATGGAACTCCGTTAGAAAACAAGGATAGGTGCAAACGATTCCCGTATTCATAGATAGATAAAGATGATGATGTTGTCGTCATGTCGTAAGTAACCAACCACCGGAAAGATATGAAGGAAGATTACGGAGAACAACTGCAAGATTCAACAGCTACAGAAAAGATAGCACCAACTTGAACGGAAGGAATACAAGATCTGGAAGGTCTTCATGGCCTCCGGTGGATTGAGCATAGACGATAGAGCGAGAGGGTTTCAAGAGATCACTTGACGAGACTAAGGTGAAAGAACTCCATGTTCTTCTTGAAATGATCGGGAGAGATTTAGCGGTCTTGAGGAGAACTACGGCGGAACGATGATGATAACTTGCCAACAAGGAACAACTCTGGATTGGTTGAGGATGGAGGATGGAATTAACAATGGACTCGCTAATTCCAGAATTGAAGCAATCTATTTAGCAGAAGGACGTGGCCGAGATAGGTGACTTCAAAAAGTCAGAATTCTCACTTTGAGACTTTGCACACAGGCAGTGCTCACGAAGCTTGAGAGAAAGAGACACCAATGATCTTCCATGTCCTTCCATTGATATCGAATAGGCAGCATATTATCAACATATACCACCATGGATTAACAAGATATTCCTAGAATACCAAGTTCAAGCGACGGGAGAAACGAACGAATGCTCGAAACACTTTCGGAGTTCAACGCTCTTAGAAAGATCAATATTAAGAGCACAGGTTCGTGTTGAAGAAGATGCACTGGAAGAATAGATTATCTGGTCCTTCAGAAGAAAAAGAGATATCACCTGGTTCACATTGTCGATCGGATCGCCGGTTGCAAAGATAAAGAGATCGAGGATAAAGAAACGATGATAGCTCATACCTCAAGCAAAGCTACCAGAGACGAAAAGATGCAATTCCCTCGTCTCAAAGAGAATTTTGCAGATATGGAGTTGAAAACGATGTGCAGCAAGATGGACAGATGATAGACCGCCGTAGTGCTTGGGAAACTCCGGATTGCCAAAAATGCTTGATTATGCATAGATATGATCACGGTGTACTCAAAATCACAGGAGATAACCTTATCCTCCAGATGGTGACGGTTGATTGCATTTTTCCATATTCCAATCGACACTTACCATGAGTGGAATATAGCTATGCCGAGAACCAAATTACAATCATCAGCATCGGATCGACACATGTTATGTAATTAGCCCAAGAGAATTGTTGATGAAACGAAACTCCAGGATTAAGCGCCGGTGATAAAAGAATGAGTTAGCATGGACATGCTGATAAAAGGAAGATAGATAATGTTTAACACACGACTGGAAAGGAGTGTGGAAACACAGATGTATCAAAGAAAAATTTTCCGCATTTTTCGGCATTAAAATACCAATAGATGCACAAAATCACTTATCAGGTAGAGATTAGCAACTGATGCTTACACAGAATGTGGAATTGCTAGAAGGAAGAACAACCTTAAAAAGATGGCACCAGTTAACAAGGAGTCAGATAGATCGCGCCGGTTTTCAAAAGCCTGACGGTATGGAATGTACCAACAGTTGATAACCAAAGGCAGATGGTGATAACAAATTGGATGCAACAGCTAGACAAGGGATTACACACACACGCACACTTTCTATGGTACTACGGGAACCCAGAACACGTGAATGCTAGTTTGAATTTTAAGAAGAGGATAGAAAACGTTACACTTCCTTACCAGAGAAGGGTGGTGGGTGGGTAAGAAGAAAAATGGAAGCAGTCCTACTCTCGCGTTTTGTTTTTCCCTAATATACATAACTACCAAAATATTTGCTAGACAGACAACGACCATTTGGCTGAGACCCTGAAGGTCGGGATGGCTCTGATACCAATTGTAACTACCTCGGTGAATTACGCTCCTAGTTACAAGCCTGGATGAGCGGGAATGGTTGAAATAGTACGGTGGGGCCCAAATGCCACTCACAGGTAGACCTTTCGGCCGTCCCAACCATTTCCACACATCGAGACAAGAACAGGCGGCGAATCGGCAAAGCGAAGGGATCAACTACATACACAAATGAGTATGTATGCAAGCCACCATACAACAAGACATCGAGCCATTCCATCTAAAAAGAAAGGAATATAGCAACGCCATACCATAAGATCCAAATATCCTAGATAGATATAATAGTTTAGGATATCTCCTCATACATCAATCAACAGTATCGGTGAAGCGGAAGACACAATCCGAGTACGGATAAGAAGCAAATCGGCATAAGATGCCCTATAAATAAGCGATCCCGCCTACAGATCTCACGGATCCCGTTCCCTAATCTCTACGAATGATCGTTGCCCACATCGTCGTCTCCTCCACCCAGTATCCATCTTGCGAGGGTACCTCATCTGAACCAATAATTTATCGTGTGAGACCCTAGGGTACTCAGCAAGTCTTTATGCCGCTAAAGGGGACACAACCTAGGGTGGCGAATTGCAGCAAAAGATAAACCCTAACAATTCTATGGATACTGCTAACCATCCGCCTAACCAGATATGAGCGGATGTCCGTGAATTAACAACAATAGTTATAAAGGTAATATTAAGATCCATCCTCCTCGCCATCGACGAGGAAGCGGACGAACAACCCCCATCCGTTGGCAGTTTTATTATCCATTCCGTGAGTATTGCACTATTTACTAGTCGGTACCTAGTCTAGTCAAATTGAAAGCGGTACTTTAGTTATGCTTGTCTATGATCGAAACTGTGCTCCAAGTCGTCCATAACCGCATGACACGGCTTTGAAAGTTTTACCTGCAGGGTGCACAAATAACAACACACACTTGATATGCCTCGGAAAAACCAAATCAAAACCCAACGAGGCACACGACAAAGCGATCACAGGATTCAGAAATATTTGAGGGGCCACCCATTGAGCTACCCGCAACGGTTAGCCGACCAGACGGACTCAAGGTTTGCGCCAGTGGCTGTAAACGACTGGGAACCCGAAAATGTGAGGCTTGTCGATACCGCGAAAACACTCCGCTTTCCTAAACAGTGTGCTCCTCGCACAATTTTAAATAAAGCAGTAAAGCATGGCATAAGTACGAGATCGTAAATAAAACCTCAAACTAGTTTGTGGCCCCAAGAAATAAGAATGAATCAAGCTCTGGCTCAGGGGGGTTCATAAGCCTCCCGGATGTGGATAGCGAATATTCTTGGAACAGAATCAAGTACTTTCAGGTCTTACGGACACAAGTGAGCCTGAAAACCAAATAGAATATGGCTCACCGATGCCACTTTCATTAGTTATCCCATTACTACTCGGTTAAGTTGTTTAGGTACCTCGTTATCCACCGACACTCACATACCCTACACATGTCGTTTCTACGACTCGCATGGCTCAAACAACTCCTGTAGTAATGGCTCATGGGATGGAGGAACAAGCTTCGGTGGGGTTTAAAAGTAAAGGCTATGCAATACTTGGGATTCAATTTAATGCAATCGCGACTCGATGATGCAAGAATAAGATAGAGGCAATAGGTACTATATGTATGCAAGCATGTGGTAGTGCTAGCCTGGCAGCTTAGTTGAAGCGAGAGAAGGATCTGGGTAGTGCTCCTGGGTATCTTGATATATCCCCTGCTCAGCGTCTATTCGAAGAAGAACCAAACAAACAAGGGCCAACATAAATAAAGTGCACAAGCATATGAATAAAATGCATCAAGCAAACAATCATGCCATGATGAATGATGCACAATTTGCATGGCAGTAAAGTAGCATGGCATGGTTGAGGTGTGGAATACAAGAATAAATCATTTTATAGGGTTTTGGCCCCATTTTATACCCATATTAGTTGCTGTACACTTTATATTTATATGATGCATGCTGCAAAACAGAACATGGAATGCATAAACAGAAAGGTCTCGTCGAGCTAATCATTTTAGACATATTATTTGTTAAATTTGGAGTTATAAAACAAAAGTTATTAATTATTTAAGACAAAAGGGCATTTTAATGTAATTTTAAACAACTTGGAAAATAAAGTGTCCAAAATATATTTTGAAGGCTATATTTGAATTCCTCCTATTTTTCTGATCTCAAAACATATATTATTTGTATTATTTGGGTTTATAAATTTAAAGTTATTTAAAAACAGAATTAAATTTGAATTTGAATTAATTTTGAAAGATTTGAATTATAAGCAGAAATCCAGAAAACCTTTTTATACCCAGACAGATCCAGACCACGATCAGCGGGTGGGGTCCTTGGCTGACAGCCACTCCGCTTGAGAAAAGGTTTTTACACCTTGCCGATCCTGAAGAATGACAGTGGGACCTGGGCCTCATGCCAACCGCCAGTTGAACCGTGCCCAACCACGTGGCTCCGCTAGGGATCGCGGGTTGGATTCACGAAAACCTGGGTACCCTTTTGTAAAAAGCATCTGGAGGCTGGTAGGTGGGACCGATGGTACCGCGGGTTAGAAGTAAGGAGCTAGAAGGGGTTTTGTGCAAAATAGCCGATGCCACTGTGGATCTTCTCTGTGCTCTGTCGACAGATCGATGCACGCCAATGATGAGCGCGGCCTGGCTCGAACTTCGCGACAGCGTCTGGCAGCAATGGCGCGGGCATTGCTGGGGTGGCTAGGGGGTTGTGCTGGCTTACGCTTGCGCGGCTAGGTAGGGTGTGGGGCGCCGCAGGGACGGCAGAGGCTCACGACCACGATGCACAGAGGCTGTTCGGCAAAACGAACTACGGATCCGGCCGGCGACAGCGAGGCAGAGCATGTCTAGGGGGTTTGGGGGCTCACCGAGGAGGTGTGGGTGGAGCTGGATCGGCTTGGGGCGCTGGCGATCGACGGCAGCAGACCCAGCGAGTTAGGGTTTCGGCTCGGGCTCGGCAGGTGCAGCGGTTCTGGGGCTCCTCCTGCTCATCTCCGTGTACAGGGGCGGTGCAGGTGGTCGACTCGTCCTTCCTCGACTCCTGGACGCCGCGCCCGCCGCCTGGTACGATGTAGCCGAGAGGAGGCCGAGGTTTGCGATGATGGTGTAAAGGAGGCGGTGGAGAAGAGGGAGAGAGGGGGGCCTGGGGACGGATCTGGGAGGGAACCAGAGAGGGGGCGAGGGGTAGATAAGGTCGAGGACAGAGGGGGAAGCACATGGGGTGGCTCGGCTGGGAAAAAGGTGGCGTGCACCTTTCCTCCTCCACCACCTCACGTCTTTGCCGAGGGGTAGCTAGGGTGGAGCGGAGGGGAGAGGGCGGATGGTCAAGGCGGGGCAGGGTCGCGGGGGACCTACTCGGCAGAGAGAGAGAGACAAGGAGAGGAGAGGAGAACTAGGGTGAGCTAGGGCATGCTCGGGTTAGGTTAGATAGTGTCTCGGGTTAGGGCTTGGTTTGGGGTAGCTAGGGTTGGGGTGGTCAGGTGGACTAGCTGGGTGGGGCCAGGGGACCATGTGGTGAGAGAGGAGAGAGAGGCCGAGAGAGAGAGGTGGTGTAACATGCTAGGGTTAGGGTTTAGCTTAGATGGGGGGTATGGTTAGAGAGGATGGTAAAGAGAGGAGAGATGAGTGTATGGTTTAGGGTTTAGAGAGAGAGATAGATGGAGTGGTGAGTGGTTAAGCAAGAAAAGAGAGAGGGGGTTTAGGGTTAGGGAACTTGCATGCATCTAGCTAGATCAACAAGAGAGGTGGGAGAGGTGTAGGGTTTAGCAAACTCTAACAAGATCAACAAAAAGAGAGGGAGAGAGGGATAGAGGTGGTGATGGATTTTAGCAAGACAAACTAGATCAAGCCAAAGAGAGGTAGAGAGATGGGAGATTCACCCCAAAAATCCAAATAAAAACAAAGGAGGACCAAACTTGGAGATGATTGCATGGCCCATGCAAAATAAGTGATGCCATGCTTATTCTTGTGAGAACAATAATATTAACATGGCATTATTATTATGCATTCCCAAAATTGGAATAAAAGCCAAGCAAAAAGAATTAAAAGGATGCTCCATGTGGAGTAGTTAGAGATGACCATATTTGGATAAAATGGGACATGCTAGTGTGTATGTGCCACTAGGTATTTAGTAAGCCCAAAAATATCCAAACATGAAAATAACCCCAAAACAACACATATGGAAGATAGAAAAGGGTTCCACTCACAAGACAAGCAAATATGGCCATGTGGCTCTCATATACCAACAATGTGAAAACAACATGGTGCATATATGGGAGCATGTGGAAAAGAATTGGATCCATCCCAACCCACATGAGCTAGAGGTAAACTCAAATAAAGTGCAAAGCTCATATTTAGTTGGATGGTGGAATTATAAGGTGGTGAAAGAAAAGGTGGTGGAGTTAATAAAAGATATGCCCCCAACTCAACTTGGGCATTTAAACAATATATCAAGAACCAAATACAATATCAAGAGGCAAATACAATTAATAATGCATATGAGATAAGAACCAAATGGAAAAAGGGTTTTATATGATGCTCAAATGCAAGGAGGCATGATGACATGAGCATGATATAATGATGATGCAACAATTATATGTTTGAAGTAGCCATTATATTACTAGATCAAGTAGCATTACAATTGTTAGACAATTGGGATGCTACAAGATCCAGCTCCAATCTCAATGTTTGGCTATTCAAATAGTATATGGACAGCGCTACGCGTCCCCCGGTGGATATTTGCCCCCGATCCCCCGGGTCCGGAGCCGTCCGATCAAAACTTCTAAACTGTCCGACCGAACCGTCAAGTGGAACACCCGCCCGCTTTTGCTATGTCGCAGCAGAAACCGCTTTAGAGTAGCAAAACAGAGGCAAACTGGGAGTCGCGCGTGCGGGCGCCCGTGAGGACGACGGAAGAGACTGCGCCGCCGATCTCCTTCGCCGGCCGCCTGAGATGAGCCATATTTGAGGGACCATACTCTACCCCCCTCCTGGTCAGCCTCACCACCTTATCCCGCCGCCAATCGTAGCTTCTAGTGGGGGATCAAATCCTCTCATCCGGCGGCGCTCTGATTCGGCCAACGCTGATGTCTCCAATCGAGCGCAGCAACCTAATCTAGCCAATCACACAAATCCTCCAGTGTTTTTCAATCAAAATCCTGAGGAAGAACCTCCAGCACCATCGGTAAGCTCTAGATTAGGTTTCCACCATTGTTGTCCATGTTTGTGCTACATGATAGCAGGAAATACTTACATATGTAGCAAAATAGGGTGCTGCTAGGCAGATGGCAGGAAAACAACATGCTTTGCTGCATTGATTAGGGTGCTACATTGTAGCAACATGCTAGGCAGATGGCAGGAAAACCTTAAAATAGATTAGGGTGCTACATTGTAGCAAAAGAAAAATTACAACATGCTTTGCTGGAAAATATGCTACAGTGCAGAAAAAGTTTGGGCACATGTGGTGCTACATTGTAGCAAATTAGGGTGATCTAGCACATTAATGTAGCAAATTAGGGTAATACTACATGCATCACATTTATGTAGCACATTATGCTTCGACCTAAACTTTTTTATTTTAAATTGCAAGGGTTTGTTGCTGACAGTATACTGGGAGGATTTGACCTCAACCAGCCTGCTGATGAATACGGTCCTGAAGGATATGCTGCTCCACCATAATCTTCTTACGAGATTGCTCCACCACAATCTGCTGCAGGAACCTTTGGACAAAAATTTGCTACAAGAGCAGAAAGTGCAGCTAGTAGCAATGCTTCATTTGTTGATGAAGAAGGTGGTGAAGAGATTTGCTCGTAGCCTCTTGTACCATATGTTGGAATGAAATTTGATGACCTTGAAGTTGCGAATCAAGTATACAATGACTATGCTTTCAAACTCGGGTTTGGTACACGGATTGGTAACACCAAGTATAGCACAGCAAGAGGTGCCCCAAAAGATGCAATTATTAGTAGGGTTTTTGAGTGTGTCCATGCCGGAAAACCAGTAGACGAAGCAAAAAATGCTACTAAGGATAGTTCTGGAGAAGGAGGTCCAATAGACATGAGCAATTTCAGTGCACAGAAATCACGTAGCAAACAAGCTGGACTCAAAATGGACGTAGCAGATTTGAGGCAGAAGAATAGGGTGTTGCGGCATGATTATAAAGCTAGAATGCTCGTTGGAAAGAGAAATGGAATATGGACTGTAACGGTATTTCAAGGAAAGCACACACACCAGTTGCTGAAGCAAATTGGGAGAAGACGGTACTACCGGTCTCATAGGAAGGTTACTGAGGAGGACTTTTAGTTCATCCAAACTTTACACAACCAAAACATTACCACAGCTCAGATAATGGGATGCCTCGGAAGTGTGCGGACCCGAGGTGCCTTGGTTTTGTGAAGCGTGATGTGTCCAACATAAGGACTATGCTACGTGAGGAAGTTTCGCTGCGAGACATGTCAATGACTATTGAGTACTTTGAAAGGAGACAAGCAGAAAGCCCTACATTCTTCTTTGATAAGCAAGTGGATGAAAACAATGCAGTGAGAGCTCTCTTTTGGGTGGATGGCAGGACAAGGGCCTTGTACCCCAAGTACAAGGACTTGGTGTTTTTCGACACTACATTTTGTACCAACAAGTACAACATGCCTTTTGCTCCACTTGTGGGCATCAACAACCACACACAGACAATTGTGTTGGGCTGTGCTTTGCTACCTGATGAAACAACATAAACATTCAGCTAGGTATTCACCAAAATTAAGGAAGCAATGAACGGTTTGGCGCCAGACCATATCATGACAGACCAAGACCAAGCAATGGCTGCAGCAATTTCAAACATATATCCTGATTCGGTCCACAGATGTTGCATCTTCCATGTGCTACGATTAGCAAGAACAAAGCTTGGACCTCACTTGAGAGAAGGTAGCCCATTTGCTGTAGCATTCTACTCATGCATCTATAGCACAGACATCGTAGCAGAATTTGAGATATGCTGGCAGCATATGTTGGAAACTTTTGCTATGGCTGAGAACACTCATTTGCAGAACATGTGGAAGAGCAGAAAAATGTAGGCACCTGTGTACTCCAGACAAAGTTTCTTTCCCTTCACAAGCACAACTGGAAGATCTGAAGGCCTCAACTCGTACTTTAAAACTTTAATTTGCCCAAGTGGCTCAGTTTGGAACTTTGTGCAGCAATACGAGTTGTGCCAAAACCTGATGCTAGATAGAGAAGACAATGCAACATTCACAATGGATACAACAACAACACCACTATGGGGAAGGTGAGATTTTCTTTACGCATGATTTTCCAGTAGCATTATTTTATATCTGTGGTAGCAGATTTTTTAAACTGTTGTAGCATAATGTAACACCTGATGTAGCACCAACCTGACAGTCAGCAAAAACAAACCTTATTTCGCAACTACAACATTGAAAAGTAGGGGCTGGAGTTCTACACAAGGGAGATCTTCACAAGATTCCAAAAGATGAGTGAGAATTCTACCAGGTTTTATCCAATGCAGGTTGAGGGTGAAGGCATGTGCTTTGATCTCATTCCAAACCCTGGTTATGGTGTCAAAACCTACCAGGTGCAAGTCAAGTTAGATGATGAGTGCTACAAGTGCGGATGCAACACATTTGAGATGTGTGGCCTTATATGCCCGTACATAGTGAGGGTGATGGTGCACTTGAATGTCCAGCAAATTCTAGAGAGATACATGCTACGAAGATGGTCTGCTGCAGCAACAATGCCTGCACCTGATCCCGGGACAAATACCATCAGATTTGGGATCCCAGGAACCAATACTCTCAAGTACAATGCATTGTGCAGAAAGATGAATGAACTCGCTTCGGATGCTTGCTTCACTGATGAAACATATGTTGCTGTTTCCAAGATGATTGATGATGCGAAGCGTCTTGTATCAAATATGAGGAACACACAACATGCTACCCAGGAGCAAGAAGTAGAGCAGCAAGGAGGAGGGCCAGAAATTTTGCTACAAGAGCAAAGTATTCCTCCACAGCATGGTGTAAACAATCAACGACAAGAAGAAGAGCGTAATGATGCTCCGAGTAGCACGCTCAAGAACCCTGTGAGGGTAAAGCCAAAAGGAAGACCAACCGAGAAGTCGAAGCGTAACAAACCATTGGTTGAGCTTCGTGATGAAGCAAATGCCAAGAGAAGGGAAAAAGCTCAAGAGACAAAGAAGAAGCAAACTGATGCAACGCCGAAGAATAAGAAGCCAAGAAAGCAAAAATGCCCATACTGCAATGAAAAATGTCACACCGTGAAACAATGCGTCTCCATGGAAGCACTGATTGCGGGGAATGCTGCGAAAATAGAGTTGAAACTACATGTACTACCAGAGAGTAGCATTTTTGTCATTACTATGTAGCATACATACAGTATAGATGTAGCATCATCTTGATGCAAGATATGAATTTTGTGATATGACAGAATATTGTTGGTAGCAAAAGTATTTCCACTTTGGAGCATACAACCTGCATTTTGTATATAAAATTGCTACCATAGACAAAACTTGTTCTTATGAATGAATTTCATAGGTATATTTGCTACATTAAACCTAGTAGCAAATCTTGTACACCTGGGTAGCACACCATTTCTATGCATTTAGCAATATGGCTACACAGATGTAGCAAATTAACACCTGGGGTGGCCAAAAAAAATTAACAGCATGTCTAGGTAAATACTCATATTTAGTATTTATGCAGCATGTATGTAGCATGTACAGAACTTATCAAAGCAATCACACTATTTGAAGCTTCAGAAGACAATAATCAACATTCCAAACACTATATATAAAACCATTCCAAACATGTAGCACTTATCCATCCAACATAACCTATCCACAAAAGATAATCCACATATGCTGCAGCAACGAACACATCCACGATTACATCAGTTTGAACCATTACAAAGTGCAAAATAAGATCACAAGGACGACATCAGTTTCAACGATTACATTAGTTTCAACCTAACTACGCTTCTTCTGTAACTCTTCTTCCATCAGCTGTAGCAATGATCTTTTGTTTTGCCTTGCCTCAATCAGATCAGATGCAAGAAGTTTCCTTAGAAGTGGTATAGCATTGTTGTCGAACTCCGCCATGACCTTGCCGGTGAAGCTTTCCATGAAGAGCATGCTGAAGAATCCACAATCAAATCTGTCAAAAAACAAACAGATAGATTAGTAAAAAACAAGCAGAAACTGATGTAGCAAGTGTAGGAAGCTAAAGTAGCAAGAGTTGTAAACTTAGGTAGCAATTAAAAAATAATAATGTAGCAAAAGTTGAGACTAGTGATCAGGACAAGGATTGAAAAAAGGTGAGCAAAATCTTACATGGTAGTTTGCTGCGGGTGATCAGGATTGGTTAGCAGGTAAGTGTCGAAGTTGATATTGTCTGCTAGTTTTGATTGCTTCACAAGAATTGCAAAGTTTGCGAACTGAAAAACAAAGCAAACACACTGCATGGTTAATTATATGCAGCAAATAAAAGGCCCAACTATAAATGTAGCAAACACAATGAACAAGTGTAGATGGATTACTAACCAGATTGCGTGCACAATCATCCATCACACTAGCATCTTTGGCCCCTTTCATTGAATCAAAAATATGCATCTGCTTTGCTACTAGGTTGATACAGGGAACTGCCCAATGGTTGAACTTCACAATAGGAAAGTATAGCTACATTCAAACATGAATTAATATTTAGCATCTTGTATAGAAAGCAAACATGAACAAGATAGGAAGCAAGGATGTTAACTCACAAGGTCACACTTGAAAATCTTGAACTTTGCATTCTGCTCTTTCAACTCATCCATACATGCTTTAGCATTGAATGCTTTTGGATCAACAATAAGCTTCTCCTGTTTTGTGTTGAGGATAAAAAGTAGTATGAGGCAGCAGCAAAAGCAAGTAAAATTTGCTACTATCTGTATTGGTTCAGCAAGCACACAAAAGGTAGCAAAATGCTAGCAGAGTACCTGTCATATGCATATTGAGCAAGTAAAAGATCAACAAAAGTGCTACTTACCACAAAGTGCTGCGTGAAAGCATACTTCCTCTTCTGCCGTGCACTTTTCTTGCAAACAATGTCCGACTCATGGTTAAATTTCTCAATCCAAACATTCATAAACTCACTATCTAGATTTTGGCGCGGCCGAAGCGATGTTTGGAAAGTTCTGTAGCAAGTATAATACCGCCCAATCTCCACAAAAACTGGCCTGCACAAAGGAATGCACATGTAGCAGATAGTTTTACATATAGTAGCAAACAGTTCAATGTAAAGTAGCAAAAACAATAAACTAAAGTAGCAAACAGTTCAATCTAAAGTAGCAAAAACTATGAACTAAAGTAGCAAACAATTCAATGTAAAGTAGCAAAAACAATAAACTAAAGTAGCAAACAGTTCAATCTAAAGTAGCAAAAACTATGAACTAAAGTAGAAAACAGTTCAATGTAAAGTAGCAAAAACAATAAACTAAAGTAGCAAACAGTTCAATCTAAAGTAGCAAAAACTATGAACTAAAGTAGCAAACAGTTCAATGTAAAGTAGCAAAATGAATGAACTAAGGTAGTAGGTAGTTCAATCTAAAGTAGGAAAAACTATGAACTAAAGTAGCAAATAGTTCAATGTAAAGTAGCAAAATGAATGAACTAAGGTAGCAGGTAGTTCAAGCTGCAGAAGATTAAATGGAAAACTATATCCTACAAGTGAAAAAAGTAAGTAGCAAAACACATTGACACATGTAGCAATCAGCTAGATGTAAGGTAGCAAAAACATTACTTCAGAGTAGCAAAAAACATAAACTTACGGTGCCCTATCCTTCGGATGGCCCTTGAATTTCCGACCATTCATCACAAATGTGGAGTATGTTTGTTCTACATCTTCAAAGACCTTCATCTTTTTCAACTTTGGAGGTGTGAGCTCCTCCTTGGCAGCCCTCTTAAACCTTGTCTTCTTCTCATGTGTCAACAAACCCGAGCTACCATCTCCTTTAACACTTGACTCAATGTTAACAACAACTGCAAAAAGAGAAAACAATTGTGTCTTAAGCAAACAAGCGGAAGCATATCTAAGAAGCAAACAAGCGGAAGCATATCTAAGAAACTACAATAAAATGTTCATACCAGGTGCAATGGGAACAGCAGGTGTCGCAGGCTCAGTAGAGCCGAAAGGTGCAAGATCGACCAAAGTGGAAGGTGGTGCTGGAATACTCTCAGAGGCATCAGAGGCAGTGGTCACGGCAGCGGTTGGGGCATCACAGGAAGGTGGGAGAGACTGTGAAATGCAAAACTCTGCATACTCATCGGTCCCAGGCTCGAAAAGATCAAACGAGGGTTTGTCCGGAGCATTGGCCCAAGCTTCATCAGAAATATCTTTCCTGGGGCTGTGAATTGCAGACCTGTCAGGGCTAACAACATCCGGCTCCTCAGTAGCATCAGCTCCCTTGCTCATAGAATCAATGATTATTGCTGCTTGAGGAACATCGGCATGTTTTGTTGCTACAGGACCACCTTGCTCCATAGAAGCATCTGCAGCACCACCTTGCTCCACAACATCATCTGCATCACCATCAGTATCCTTAGCAGCAGCTGCAGCAACACCATGGTCCTCGGGCTCCGATGTAGCATAAAGCTTCTCATTATCCTCAGTTTCTGAACCATCATCATCCTGCAGCTGATCATCATCATCTGATGTACTTTTGGTTGGAAAAACAACACTTGGTCCAGCTTCCTCTTCTTTACTTGATGATTCAACATCAATCAAAAGGGCAGCCATGTGTTGAGCCTGCATGCGCTTCAATCCAGCAGAAAGGTTCTTCATTGTCACATCAACATCTGCTTCAAAAATAGCCTTGTGCTTCTCATACAATGTTTTGAAACGAGTGGGAACCTTTTAGCAAACATTAAAATCAAGTTAGTAAACCAGAGACAAAATAAATGATGAAATTCTAAGCATAGCGGCTTGATTAAATCTGTCGCGCTATCGCGCGTCTGGCGACGAATCCTCGAAAAATATGGTGTAATAAAATTCTATTAAGCTTCTTTTGCATACGGGTATATAATTTGGGGTAACTTATCCACCACCCCCACCCTAAGTCGTCAACATACATAAAGCATAAACTCTAGTCCAGCGGCTCGGGTTTTAAATGCTGATGCTCGATGCTACTGCGCGTCGTCGACGAAACCTCAAGGGTGTTAGAGGCATCGAATTGGCAGCCGTCAGCTATCGCGTCGACGGCGACTCCGCCTTGGTACCCTAACACCGAGGCTAACGCATAAGGAGTAGCAATTTCATAAAGCTAATGTAGCAAAACCTATAAACTAAAGTAGCAAAACCTGTAAACTAAAGTAGCAAAACCTGTAAACTAAAGTAGTAAAACCTATACAGTAAAGTAGCAAAACCTATACACTAAAGTAGCAACACCTGTAAACTAAAGTAGCAAAACCTATAAACTAAAGTAGCAAAACCTGTAAACTAAACTAGCAAAACCTATAATACATGTTCACTGATTGCAAAAAGAGGTAGCAGAGCAATGTAGCTAAGTAGCAAAATCAAATGCACTGAAGTAGCAAACAAATAACAGTACAGTAGCAATTTCATACCTGCAAATCCTGGCTGCTTGGGAAATTTAGCCATTCATTCAATGAAGCAGAAGGATTAACATCAACATCTTCCACTGGAGCAGGTTTGTTGAAATCATCATAACCAGGAGCAGTACCATAAGGTGTTGCAGACAATGGGAGGAACTACACACAATAAAAAGTAACGTTAACATTAAGAGGATTAACGAAAGAATAGAATGTTTGTGGTGCTGGAAAGAACATTACATCTCGCCTGCCGAAAACAGTTTTGTTCGATAAAATCTTCCTATCCGAGTCATTTTGTACAACAAAAGTGAAGTCACTGGTCTTGACAGAGCATACTCTAGGCAACGACTTGTCAAACGTGTGATCGCATGGTGGGAAATCAAAATGATCCATATAAGCAATCTACAAAAAGAGGCCAAATAAAGTTAGTAGTAGCAAAACAAACGCTGCAAACCGCTACAAACAAATATAAAAGATGGGATATAACTTACACCAAGAAGAATGAATGGGCCAGTTATCCAAAACTCAAATTTGCTACAGTCCTTTGGAAGAACATGTGCTTGCTTCTTCTTCTTCTGAATATTGCTCACAGTTTGCATCAACAAACCCAACAAATGCTCATCCCAAGCATACTCATCTGTTTTGGTTGGGTCAGCCATGAGACCAACATATTCCAAGTTAACATGGTTCGAGCTTTTTGGAGCAACAACAGTGGCCAGGGAAACAAGATCCCAAGTGCGAATGATGGTTTCCTCATCTATATCAGCACAATTCTTCAAGATATTGATAGCAGTTGCTAACTCTGCCCTCTTATTCCCACCATGGTAGAGGGCTCGAATCTCATCAAGCTCTGCACCTCCAATGATAGAAAGATCAATAGGCTTGCTCCCGTAGCGGATTCCAAACACTTTCCTCACCATATCCGTGGTAAACACCATCTAGTTCTTCCGAAGCTTGTACTCACGGAGACGAGCAGAAGTATGTGCAGCAACAAAATCCGTAAGCTCATTAGGAATCCTAAACTGTGCAACATTCAACAATGCTCGTAATGCACTCTTTGACTGAATAATCTGCTTCTTGGCTGGAGAAAGGTTGTCCGCAAGGATACTCAAACGCTTGGCACCGAAACGGTCCTTCGACATCCAAATATCCTCCTTGACATTACTCGCTCCCTCGCCAACTTTCTTGCGGCTCACAACAACCTTTTTGCCCTTTTTGCTCGTATCAACAGCAAAGAACTGCAAAAAAGGAAAATAGAAACATGTATGGTTATAGCAAAACTACTAAACATTGGGCTACTAATCATACTACTGGGATTACAAAAAATGCACAAGTAGCAAGTAGCAAAACTACTGGGATTACCAATCATACTACTGGGATCAAAATTATAATGCACAAGTAGCAAAACTACTGGAATAGCAAATCCTAGTACTAATCATAGTCCTAGAACTAATCCTAGTACTAATCATGCTACTGCAGTAGCAAATCCCAGTAGCAAGTAGCAAATCCCAGTAGCAAATCCCAGTACACTATATCATACTAGAGTAGCAACTACTGGGATATACACTATATCATACTAGAGTAGCAAATCCCAGAACACTATATCATACTAGAGTAGCAAAAGAATGAACTAAAGTAGCAAACATATACACTAGAGTAGCAACTACTGGGATCAATGCACAAGTAGCAAAACTACTGGACTAGCAAATCCTAGTACTAATCATACTCCTAGTACTAATCAACAAGTGTACTAATCAACAAGTAGCTTGCTAGGAAGGACTAGCAAATCTTCCTCCTGTCTAGGATTAGCAAATCATGCTACTTGCTAGGTCTCATGTCTCCTAGTACTAATCAATAGTAGTACTAGGACATGAGACAACATAAGTACTAGGATTAGCAAATCTTCTACAGTAGCTTGCTAGGAAGGACTAGCAAAACTTCAAGGACATGAGACAACATAAGTACTAGGATTAGCAAATCTTCCTTACTGGGATCAAAAATCATACTCCTAGTACTAATCAACACAGTAGCTTGGCACAACACAGTAGCAAGTAGCAATGTGGAGTATGAATGAACTAATCATACTCCTAGTACTAATCATGCTACTGAGTAGCAAAACACGGAGTAGCAAGTAGCAAAAATCCCCGTAGCAAAATAGCAAAAAATGGAAGCGAGGACAGAACGGCGGCTGCCGCCGGGTCATCACCTCAACGTTCGTGCCGCCGGAGGTGCTCCCTCCTGCCGCATCGCTCGTCGGCGGCGGCGGTCCCATCACTCCTGCCACCTAGGGTTCCTGCACAAAATCAGAGAGGGGAGGTTAGAGAGGGGAGGACGGCGGCACAAACTGAGGATGGGCGGCGGCGCTCGGCAGCGGTTGACGGCGGGCGAGGATGAAGGCTTCGGAGGCGGCGCGGCGTTGCACCGCGGTTGCCTCGTCGGTCGCCTCTCCGTCGCTCTCCTCCGCGGTTCGAATCGTGCGAGGGAGGAACCGCGGTCGACGCTCGGCAGCGGTCGGCGCTCAACGATGAAGGCTTCGGCGGCGGCGCGGCGTCGCACCGCGGTCGCCTCGTCGGTCGCCTCTCCATCGCTCTCCTCCGCAGTTCGAATCGTGCGAGGAAGGAACCGCCCGACCCGTATATCCCGGAGCGGTGTAGCAAACGCAAAGAAGAGGGCCACGTGTCACAAAAATAACGGTCGGATCAGAACAGATCGAACGGTTCCGGACCCGGGGACACGACGACGGGATCCCCCGGGGGAATCATATCATTTTCCATATTATATCCCCTTTGGTTTTCTAAAACGTTTTGTTGAATACATAGGCAATGTCATTTCAACTATGAGTACCTTCAAAATATGTGAAGTAGACACTTGAACATAATACACTTAAGACTTATATGAAATAATAATGATGTAATTTTCTCTAGGGTTTTCTTATTTTGCGGGCAACTCTAGGTTTTTATTAATATGCTAAGGTGTAAATTTTTGGAAAATTTAAGCCTTGGAGGTAATTTCAATTGCCAAAATGACAGACCATAACCTTTAGGGGCGTGTTTGGTAGGCCAAATTTCCGTTTCTCACATCCGGCGAGAAGAAATAAGCCCGTTTGGTTATTCGGGCCGCATGAGTTTGCTGCATGGCACGAGTTTTAAAGCAGGACAAAATTTGGCCTGCTGGGAACACCGATTTTGGGTGTTTTTTACGGGGATAGGCCCCGCTTGTGCAAAGTGGGGGAAAAGCTATGCCGCCCGTGCGAGCTTGGCGATGGTGCGAGCCACGGGTTTCCCCCAAATGCTGGCGGGAGAAATTTCGTCACCCCCGCTGAAACGCGGAAATATATATCACAACCCACCACACCAACGTCCCTCGCTACCATTTTCCCCATTCTCCGAGCTCTCAAGCCAGCGAGGTTCTTCATCAGCCAGCAGGTAAGCGGCGGTAGCGGAGGTGGTGCTTGTAGATCGGCTGGTGTAGTTCAGCAATGACGTGCTCTGCTCCTTTGATGCTGGTGAGTTCTATCAAACCCCAGGTGTAGTAGCTTCGATCTATTTGCACCTTCTAGATCTGATTGTAGTTTGCGGTAGATCTATGTTAGTATGCCCAATGAACTACTAGGTATAGTCATAGATAGATGGATTTCTAGACTCATTGCATGTTTAATCTTGTGTTCATGTCTAGTCTAGGTCCTGATATGTGCGACCGTGAGATCTGTAGTACATGGCCGCTGAAGAGTTCACCCAGACCCTCATGGATCCTTAGGAAACCTTTGTTGCTGAGACCCAATCCTAGCTACCACCTCTGAGGATCACCTATCCTCAGCACCGAGAGATCTTGTCTGCGCCTCTGATGACCGGGTACATGGTGGAGAAGATTGCAGAGCAAGCTGCCAAGATCTTGGCGAAGAACAAATCCATCAAGGCTGGCAAAGCCCACACCACAGGCCAGTGCAAGAAGGATGAAGGGAACCATGAAGTGGGAACCGTTCCTCTCGGCGTTCGTGTTGTAGATATTTCCTAGAGGCAATAGTAAAAGTAGTTATTATTATATCTGTGTGTTTATGATAAATGTTTACATTCATGCTATAATAGTATTAAACGGAAACATTAATACTTGTGTGATTTGTAAACTAAATTAGAGTCCCTAGTAAAGCCTCTTTATAATACTATCTTGTTGGTTGATAGATGATCGTGGTTTCCCGATCATGAACATTGAGATGTTATTAACAACAAGATCATATCATTAGGAGAATGGTGTGATGGACATACTCCTATAGATAAGCATAGCATAAAGATCAAGTCATTTCAATAGTTCGTTTGCTATAAGCTTTCTGATACATAGTAACCTAATTCCTTCGACCATGAGATGATGCTAATCACCATCACTAGAAGGATGCTTTGATGACATCAAACACCACACCATAACTGGGTGGCTATAAAGGTGGCATTGAGTGTTCGGAAAGTATGTGTTGTGCACATGGATCAAGAGTGGGATTTGTCCATCCATATGACAGATAGATATACTCTGGGCCCTCTCGGTGGAATGTCGTCCAATTAGATTGCAAGCATGTGACTGGCTCACAAGGGATCACATATCACGGGAACGAGAAAAGAGTACTTATCGGTAACGAGGTTGAACTAGGTATGAAGAGATACCGATGATCATACCTCGGATAAGTAAACTATCGCGAGACAAAGGGAAATTGGTATCGTATGTAAGTGGTTCATTCGATCACAAAGTAATCGTAGAAATATGTGGGAGCCATATGAATTTCCAGATTCCTCTATTGGTTATTGATCGGAGAAGAGTATCGGTCATGTCTGCATAATTCACGAACCGTAGGGAGACACACTTAAGGATTCGATGTTGTTTAGTAGATATGGAATATAAGTAGGGAGACCAAATGTTGTTCGGAGTCTTGGATGGGATCCGGGATATCACGAGGATATCCGGAATGGTTTGGAGAATAAGATTCATATAAGGAAAGTCCAAATCTAGAGTTCGAAAATGATTCCGGTGTTTTCATCAGAATGTTCTAGAAGGGTCTAGAAGGTTCACCGGACCGGAATGGTAAGGGTGCTTGAATGTGTCATTACTAAGTGGAATGGTTACATCATGTTCTAGGTCAAAGGTATATGCAAATAGAGAGTAAAATCAAACTCCAAAATTGAAAGTCAAAAGGCAAGTTTGAAAAGTCAAATTGGGATAATGTATCCTGGTGGAGGAAGGAAAGAATCCTTCTTTCCCTCCACCACAAGCCATCTAGGAGAGGGAGTTGGGGAAGAATTCAAACTCCCCTCTCCCAAGTTGCCCCCTTCTCATAAATAGAAGGGAGGGGCTGCCCCTCTAAACACAACACCACCACCCCGCCTCCAAGCCGCCGCCACCTTGCATCGCCGCCGGCTCGCCGTCGCGGCCCTAGCCGCCGTTGGCCACGCCTCCTCCTCTCCGGCCCTCTAAAACCTAGATTGCCGAAAACCCTAAATTCTCCACCATAACCCGCTACGGCTTAGGCGAAGCCCTACGGGATATTCCCTCTAATTCTGACACCACGCCGTCGTGTTGTCGGAATCACGAGGGGAGAACTACAACCTCCTTTGCCTGCTGGAACAAGGGAGAGGAAGGACTTCATCGAGTACCGCACGTGTGACCGACTACAGAAGCGCTGCCGGAACACAGCGCCGGAAGGATCGTCTACACGATCTTGAGATCGGCAAGTGTACGACTACATCACCCACGAGAATCTGCTCTCGTTAACCGCTTTGGAATCTTCGAGGGTGAGTACTCTAATCGACTCGTTGCTACAATCTAGTAGATAGATCTTGTCTTGTTTGTGTTCATGCGGTAGAATTTTTTTGTTTTCCATGCTACGAACCCCTACAGTGGTATCAGAGCCGTGTCTATATGTAGATCTATTGCACGAGTAGAACACAATGGTCACGGTGGGCGTTGATGCTTTTGTTGTCGATTGCTTCTTGTGTACTTTGCATCTTACAGGATGGTGAGATGAAGCGGACTGGGCTAACCTTACATGACATAGTTTATGGGACTTCCTCCATGCTTGACATGCAACTTGTATTGCATAAGTGGCTTTGCGGGTGCCTGTTTCTCCCAACATAGTGAAGATTCAATTTACAACGGGTGATTGACAATAATAGTATCAACATTGTGGTTCTTGTTTGTAAGTTAGAATGACACTTAGCCCCAAACCACGTAAAACATGCAAAGAAAATTAGAGGCGTCTAACTTTGTTTTGCAGGGGTGTGCTATGATGTGATATGACCATGATTTTGATTATATATGATGTATGCAATGTTCCTTATTGTAAGTCGGCAACCGGTAGTAGCCTTATGGTTGTCTTCTAATTTTGTTAAGACCTGCGTGTCTATTATTCAAAGTAGTTGTAATAGTTGATGCTGTTGGACGACAACCATGGAGCGGTGGCATTGACCTTGACGCCATGCCGGTGATGATGGAGATCATGTTCGTTCTTGAAGATGGAGATCGGAAGCACAAGAAGAAAGGCCATATCATATCACATATTATGAATTGCATGTGATGTTAATCCTTTTATGCATCTTGTATTGCTAAGTCGCGACGGTAGCAGTATAAGATGATCCCTCTCACAAAGTATCAAGTTATAAAGTGTTCATCCTTAGTAGGCACTGTTGCCAAAGCTCGTTGTTTTGAAGCACCACGTGATGATCAGGTGTGTTATATTCTGCGAGTGTATACAACGGGAGCAAGCCAGATTTGCTCATGCGGAAGCTAAGGTTTGATCTTGACGAGCCTAGAATGTACATGCATGGTCTCGGAACACGGATCACCAAAAGGTAAAGCATGAGTCATATAGTAGATATGATGAACATGTTGATTGTTCACCTTTGAAGCTACATCATCTCTCATGATGATCAGTTTTGATGTGGTGGATTTGGTTCATGTGATCACTAAAACAATGTGAGGGATGTTGTTTTGAGTGGGAGTTCACCTAGATTAATTTAACTATTAATTATAACTCAATTTGTCATAAAATTAGTCTAAACTATTGCAAATATGTTGTGGATCAATGGTGGCCCCTACCATCAATTTTAATGTGTTCCTAGAGAAAGAAAAGTTGAAAAACAATGGAAGCAACTTCGCGGATTGGTTCCGCAACTTGAGGATTGTCCTCAATGCTGGTAATTTGACCTATGTGCTGGATGCACCGCTGGGTGACCCACCTGCAGCTGATGCTACCGATGAGGTGAAGAATATTTTCCTCGCTCGGAAGAATCAGTACTCCACAGTTCAGTGTGCTATGTTGTATGGTTTAGAATCGGAGCTTCAGAAAAGGTTTGAGAACTTTGACCCACATGATATTGTCCGTGAACTCAATATGATATTTGAAGCTCACATGAAAGTTGAGAGTTATGAGGCTTCTCAAAAGTTCTTTAACTACAAGATGGAAGAGGGCAGCTCCGTTAGTGAGCATGTGCTTAAGATGTCTGGGCACGCAAGTAATCTCCAAAGCTTGGGTATAGTGATTCATAATGCTTTGGGGATTCACCGTGTCCTCCAATCACTACAACCAAGTTACAAGAACTTTGTGATGAACTACAATATGCAAAACATGGACAAGTCATTGCCTGAGCTCTTCTCCATGTTAAAGTCTGCGGAAGTGGAGATCAAGAAAGAGCACCAAGTGTTGATGGTCAATAAGACCACCAAATTCAAGAAGCAAGGCAAGTCTAAGAAAATGGGAAACTTCAAGTAGGGCAGTAAGAATGTTACCGCGCCGGTGAAGAAGACCAAGGCTGTGCCTAAGCCTGAAACTGAGTGCTTTTACTGCAAGGGAGAAGGTCACTAGAAGCGGAATTTCCCTAAGTACTTGGCAGATTTGAAGAACGGCAACATCAAGAAGAAAGGTATATCTGATATACATGTTATTGATGTGTATCTCACTAGTAGTCGTAGTAGTGCCTGGGTATTTAATACGGGTTCGGTTGCTCATATTTTTAACTCGAAATAGGTGTTGTAGAATAGACGGAAACTAGCAAAGAACGAGGTCACGATGCATGTTGAAAATGGATCAAAGGTTGATGTAATCGCGGTCGGCACACTACCTCTTCATCTACCATCAGGATAAGTTTTATACTTAAATAATTGTTAGTTGGTGCCTGCGTTGAGCATGAACATTATATCTGGATCAAGTTTATTGCGAGACAGTTACTTGTTTAAATTCAAGAATAATGGTTGTTTGATTTATATGAGTAATATGTTTTATGCACATGCACCTTTGATAGATGGTCTATTCTAGTTGAATCTTGAATGTAGTAATACGCATATTAATAACATTGAAGCTAAACATTTGAAATTGAGCGATAACTCGACCTATATGTGGCACTGTCGTCTTGGTCACATTGGAGTGAAGCGTATGAAGAAACTCCATTCCGATGGACTTCTTGAATCACTTGATTTCGAATCACTTGAAAGATGCGAAGCATGTATGATGGGTAAAATGACTAACACTCCATTTTCTGGTATAATGGAGCGAGCTACAGACTTATTGGAAATCATACATACCGATGTGTGTGGACCAATGAGTGTAGCACCGCACGGTGGTTATCGCTATGTTCTACTTTCACGAATGACTTGAGTAGATATGGGTATATCTATTTCATGAAACATAAGTCCAAAACTTTCGAGAAGTTTGAAGAATTTCAAAGTGAAGTAGAGAATCAACGTAACAAGAAGATTAAGTTTCTACGATCTGATCGTGGAGGTGAATATCTAAGTTACGAGTTTAGCGAGCATTTAAAGAAATGCAGAATACTTTCAAAATTGACATCGCGGGGAACACCACAACATAATGGTGTGTTCGAACATCGTAATCGAACTCTCTTAGATATGGTTCGTTCTATGATGTCACTTAAAGATTTACCGCTATGATTTTGGGGTTTTGCATTAGAAACAACCGCATTCACTTTAAATATGGCACCATCTAAATCCGTTGAAATGACACCTTATGAATTATGGTTTGGGAAGAAACCTAAATTGTCGTTCCTTAAAGTTTAGGGTTGCGAAGCTTATATAAAGAAGTTATAGCCCGACAATATTGAACACATAGAGGAAAAATGCGTCTTCACAGGATACCCTAAGGAAACTATTGGGTATACCTTCTATCATAGAGCCGAGGGAAAAATCTTCGATGCCAAGAGTGGATCCTTTCTAGAGAAGGAATTTCTCTCGAAAGAAGTGACTGGAAGGAAAGTAGAACTCGACGAGGTTGTCGAACCTTCTCTCGAATTTGAGAGTAGCGCAGCACTGGAACAAGTTCCTGTAGCACCTACACCAATAAGAGAGGAAGCTAATGATGTTGATCATGAAACTCCGGTTGAAGTTACTATGGAACCTCGCAGGTCAGCAAGAAATCATACCACTCCTGATTGGTATGATCCCGTTATGAGTGTCATGTTGGTGGACAACACCGACGACCCTGTGACATATGAGGAAGCGATGATGAGCCCAGATTCCAATAAATGGCAAGAAGCCATGAAATCCGAGATTGGATCCATGTACAAAAACCAAGTATGGACTTTGGTGGACTACCGGATGGCCAAAAGGCTGTCGAGAACAAATGGATTTTCAAGAAGAAAACAGATGCTGATGGTAATGTTACTGTCTATAAAGCTCGATTTGTCACAAAAGGGTTTCAACAAATTAAAGGAGTTGACTACGATGAGAGTTTCTCACCGGTAGCGAAGCTAAAGTCTGTGAGGATTTTGTTAGCAATTGCTGCATATTACGATTATGAGATATCAAGGGTGACATTGATGAAGATTTGTATATGGTACAACCCAAAGGTTTTGTCGATCCAAAATATGCTAACAAGGTATGCAAACTTCAACAGTCCATTTATGGATTGAAGCAAGCAACCCGAAGTTGGAATCAACATTTTGATAAGGTATTCAAAAGTTTTGGTTTTAAACAAACTTATGGAGAAGCTTGTATTTACAAGAAAGTGAGTGGGAGCTCTGTAGCATTCCTAGTACTATATGTGGGCAACATATTGTTGATTGGGAATGATGTAGACCTTCTTAATAGTGTCAAGGAATATTTGAATAATAGTTTTTCAATGAAAGATCTTGGCGAAGCAGCTTACATATTAGGTATAAAGATTTATAGAGATAGATCAAGACTCCTAATATCATTGTCATAGAGTACATATTTGGACAAAGTTCTAAAGAGTTTTGGAATGGAAGATAGCAAGAAAGGGTTCTTGCCCATGTTGCCCAATACGACCTTGAGTAAAAGTCAAAGTCCAGCTACAGCAGAAGACAGAGAAAGGATAAGTAAGACTCCCTATGCCTCAGCCATAGGATCTATCATGTATGCCATGCTATGTACTAGACCCGACATTGCATATGCTGTTAGTTTGACTAGCAGATATCAAAGTGATCTAGGAGTGGATCATTGGACAACGGTCAAAAATATCCTTAAGTACTTGAGAAGAACTAAGGATATGGTTCTTTCTTATGGAGGTGATGAACAGCTCGTGGTTAATGGTTACACCGATGCTAGTTGGAACACTGATTCAGATGATTCTAAATCTCAATCTGGATACGTATTTACTTTGAATGGTGCAACAGTTAGCTGGAGGAGTGGAAAGCAAAGCGTTATGGCGAGATCTTCAACTGAATCAGAATACATAGCTTATTCGGAAGCATCACAAGAGGCGATATGGATGAAGGAGTTCATTACAGAGCTCGGTGTGGTTCCTAGTGCACTGGACCCAATGTCTATCTACTGTGATAACATGGGCGCCATAGCCAATGCGCAAGAACCAAGGTCACACAAGAAGCTGAAGCATATCAAGCTGCGCTTTCATGCTATTCAAGAGGATGTCCAAGATGGTGACATAAAGATTTGCAAAGTACACACAGATCTGAATGTGGCGGATTTGTTGACTAAACCTCTCCCGAGGGCAAAACATGACCAGCACCAAACCACCATGGGTGTTCGATATATTACCATGTAATCTAGATTAGCTGACTCTAGTGCAAGTGGGTGACTATTGGAGATATGCCCTAGAGGCAGTAATAAAAGTAGTTATTATTATATTTTTGTGTTTATGATAAATTTTTACATTCATGCTATAATAGTATTAAACGAAAACATTAATACTTGTGTGATTTGTAAACTAAATTAGAGTCCCTAGTAAAGCCTCTTTATAATACTAGCTTGTTGGTTGATAGATGATCGTGGTTTCCTGATCATGAACATTGAGATGTTATTAACAACAAGATCATATCATTAGGAGAATGGTGTGATGGAATACTCCTATATATAAGCGTAGCATAAAGATCATGTCATTTCAATAGTTCGTTTGCTATAAGCTTTCTGGTACATAGTAACCTAATTACTTCGACCATGAGATCATGCTAATCACCATTACTAGAACGATGCTTTGATGACATCAAACACCACACCGTAACTGGGTGGCTATAAAGGTGGCATTGAGTGTTCGGAACGTATGTGTTGAGGCACATGGATCAAGAGTGGGATTTGTCCATCCATATGACGGATAGATATACTCTGGGACCTCTCAGTGGAATGTCATCCAATTAGCTTGCAAGCATGTGACTGGCTCACATGGGATCACATATCACAGGAACGAGAAAAGAGTACTTATTGGTAACGAGGTTGAACTAGGTATGAAGAGATACCGATGATCAGATCTCAGATAAGTAAACTATCGCGAGACAAAGGGAAATTGGTATCGTATGTAAGTAGTTCATTCGATCGCAAAGTAATCGTAGAAATATTTGGGAGCCATATGAATTTCCAGATTCCTCTATTGGTTATTCATTGGAGAAGAGTCTCGGTCATGTCTGCATAATTCACAAGCCATAGGGAGACACACTTGAGGATTCGATGTTGTTTAGTAGATATGGAATGTAAGTAGGGAGACCGAATGTTGTTCGGAGTCTCGGATGGGATCCGGGATATCACGAGGAGATCCAGAATGGTCTGGAGAATAAGATTCATATAAGGAAAGTCCAAATCCGGAGTTCGGGAATGATTCCGGTGTTTTCATCGGAATGTTCTAGAAGGGTCTAGAAGGTTCACCAGACCGGAATGGTAAGGGTGCATGAATGTGGCATGACTGAGTGTAATGGTTGCATCATTTCCTAGATCAAAGATATATGCAAATAGAGAGTGAAATCATACTCCGAAATTGAAAGTCAAAAGGCAAGTTTGAAAAGTCAAACTGAGACAATGTATCCTGGTGGAGGAAGGAAAGAATCCTTCTTTCCATCCACCCCAAGCCAACTAGGAGAGCGAGTTGGGGAAGGATTCAAACTCCCCTCTCCCAAGCTGCCCCCTCTCATAAATAGAGTGGAGGGGCTGCCCCTCTAAAACACAACACCACCACCCCGCCTCCAAGCCACCGCCGCCGCCGCCTCATGCCGCTGCTGCCGGCTCGCTGTTGCCGCCCTAGCCGCCGCCAGCCATGCCTTCTCCTCTCTAGCCCTATAAACCTAGATCACCGGAAACCCTAAATTCTCCACCATAACTTGCTATGGATTAGGCGAAGCCCTGCATGATCTTCCCTCTACTTCCGACATCACGCTGTCGTGCTGCTGGAATCACGAGGGGAGAACTACAACCTCCATTGCCTGCTGGAACAAGGGAGAGGAAGGTCTTCATCGAGTACCGAACATGTGACCGACTATGGAAGCGCTGCCGGAACGCAGCGCCAGAAGGATCGTCTATGTGATCTTGAGATCGGCAAGTGTACGACTACATCACTCACAAGAATCTGATCTCATTAACCGCTTTGGAATCTTGAAGGGTGGGTACTCTAATTGACTCGTTGCTACAATCTAGTAGATAGATCTTGGCTTGTTTGGGTTCATGCGGTATAATTTTTTTGTTTTCCATGATACGAACCCCTACAGTTCGTGCTCAACCAGATGTGTGAGATTGAGGTGACCTAGCATACCACTGCATGTTGTAGTATACTATAGTCATGGACATAACACTCACGGAGTACCATTCCACAAATATTACATCCTCAGAGTGGTACAACAGAAACAAAGCGAGTCCACAACATACATTATCATTATTACAACCAGAAATTACATGATGACTTTGAGATCCTCCTAGGTCCATAGAGGTATCCTGATGACTTAGGGCTAAACCATAATAACTCTGAGAATAGAATAGAGAAGCGACTAACTTTAAGGTTTATATGAGATTTAATATATATAGGATAGAGATTTATTCTACTAGACTAGATCACTATATATGATACATCCACACTTCAGATACGTCGGTCTCCATTCCGTAGATGTTTTTGAAATTGTTCCCTTCTACGCTTTCAGATACTTCTGGTTATTCATAGAGGAATTCTTCTTGGTCTTCAATTGGATATAGTATTTCCTCTTCCTGACCGTTATTGTCTTCAGAATTTAGCAAGGGTTAAGAAGATACATTGAGTACGAGCGTGCTCAGCAAGTTCACTAAAAAGGAGTGTTTGATACACTATCTACAGCCATAGACCATAGGTCATAGGCAATGTAGGTTTTGATAAACATTTCTTCAAAGGTTGCTTTTATTCTGAAAATCTATGTCCGTCAGCCTTCACAGGTTTACCAGAACTTTCATGGAGTTCCTTTCCCGCCGCGTTCGCAGCTCCTTCCCAGAACAGGGAGTAAAAAGTTATAGTTTTTACACTCTGCAGAGGTGCGTCACTTTACCCATGAGAGATCTTAGCTTTGTTGCACATCCGGGCGTGCATTCCCGTTCACACTTCCTTGGTATGAGGCCCAGACTAAGATCCAAACCAATCACTGTCCTTCTCCGCGACCCTGCATACACCGCAATTGTTGTATGCCCAAACTCAAGGTAGACTTTTCCCCGTATAAAACGGCTATACCTTAGTTGGATACACTCAACAACCATTACCACTAGAAATTTGTCTTTTGTAAGCCCAGATCCATGGTATACTTTCCCCCATATAAAATGGCTATACCCACGATCTGCAACTTATAAATGCCTAGAACAGTGTCCAATGCATGCGAAAGGGAGCCGATTCAGCTGACTTCTCCGTCCCATTCCAAATCTCATGGTTAACGCGTAATATACGGCGCAAGAATCACTGGCGACATTGGTTGTTAAGTACTAGATAATATGTTCCTTTACCACCAGAACTTTCATAGTAGGTTATTACCTCATGGTAAATAACTTATAATCATATTATTATGGAAATAGTGTTTTCTGACCTTTTTCAAATGCAAGTGATGACAACACTGGATTTGCAAAATACTTTGCAGAAAATAATCAAAGTACATGAGCAAGTGTGAACTTTCCTTGATATAGCGGAGTATTGTAGTCGAATGTCTCGACTTGACCCTGGACCTCGGGTTCTATAAGAATACCATCATTGCCTGGTAAGGAGAATGTTTAAAGAAGCAATATGCTGTTATGCATAAGTAATGAGATGCATAATGTAAAGTCCCAAGTAATTCCCCAACCGTTACAAGTGAGTTGTATTTAGATGATTTGTTTAGGATGTGATTTATCTTTAAGTTTACTCCATAAAAGAGTGTAGTTGTAAGGGTTTTTGGATAGCATATAAGACATAAAAGTAATGTACAAACATAATAAAATTCTAAGATTGGGTGATATCATGTAATCATTCCAAGGTTTATGTTTTAATTTTGTTATGGCTTAAAAGAAATGGTATAGTTTTTCTTTTGAACTGGCAAAAAGAATAACATTTGAAGAAAATATTATTTATGCTAAGTTAATCAACACTAAAGATTAATAAGATTAAAGTTATGGTTTAGGATAAGGTTTAAATGATTTTGAGTCATTATATACCTAGCTTATGATATATCAGACCAAAGTTAACTATAAAGATATAATTGGACTTGGGATATAATATTTATGGCATTAACAACAATTAGGGTTTTACTTAAGCATGATGAAACTTAGTCTTAAAGACTTAAAGATAGCATATTTAATATTTATAGATTATACTATAAGATTTTCTTCTATAAAGAAAATAGGTGAATTTCTTTTATGATATATTTAGTGAATACTAAGTTTGCTAAATATGATCATATATTATTTGAGATCACTTACTTCTAATATAAGTTAATGATTTGCAAAACTAAATTTGTAAATCTTGGAATTATAGTTGGTTAATGATTTTAAAGGAATATTATAAAATTGATTGTTTATATTTGGATAGTATCCTGAATTATTATTATAGGTTAGACTATTTTAGATTTAAAAGATTGTGTTTTGAACATGATTATTTCTTACTTAGAAAATAATGTTAAATAATTAACAAAGCAACTATCTCATTTTAATAACTTAAATAATTGAAGATATATGATCTAAGAATTTTTTTTTGGAATAACATGTTTAGTATTATCATAGTAAGTATTCTTACTTAAAATCTAAAAATTGAATTTTATTTATTTTTAGGTATTATCTTGATTTTTTTATAAAATTTCTCAATTATTGAATGTCTTTAAATATTTGTTTTAATTTTTATTTGTAAAATTTTAAGTTAGTATTATTATTAGATAAGAGATTTATTTTTATGCATGAAAGTTATTTTTATTTATTTTTAAGATTTTTTCTGAATTTATTAAATTTCATTTAGTTATTTAAGGGTGTTAATGTTTATCTGTATTTTATTAAACTTAAATAAATATGATTATATTTTTCTTAGGTGAGATTATTTTAATAAACATTTTGATGTATTAAATATATTTTTAGGATTTTTCTACATTTTTCTAGAAATAAAATAGTCTACAGGGTTATCTTGGTCATTACTTTATTCTGGCTTTTTCTTATGCCTTTTTTTATTCTGGTCTATTTGGTTAGTAACATGACTGGCCCGACCCAGCCAGGTCTGGCTCGAGGTCAACCCGACCCCGGCCCCTTCACCCTTCTCACAACTCGCTCCTGGGACAAAACTGAGCCTTTCCTTTGCGACGCCCACTGCCGCCACTCGCCAAATCCCGGCGAACACCGGTTGCTGACGTCACCGCCGCCAGCCACCCTAGCTCCGCCTATCTCAGACCTACTCATCCCTCCAATTCGATTTGTGAATGACGCCCGATTGATCTTGCCCCTTCGATTATCTGGTTCTAGGGTTCTTGCTGCCCATGGCTCTAGAGGTTGATGGTGACCTCATTGATTTGTGGTGGTGACCTGGTGATGCGGAGAGGGTCTGGTGGTGGTGTGTTCGTGGTCGCTGGCCATATTTGCTTGCGGTGACGAGCTAGTGGTGTTGATTGCCGCAGGTTGCAGCTCGGGGCGAGGTTAGCACACGGTGCTCCCTGTGCCGCTGCTCGATTTAGGTTTATCTCTGCCTCCTCTTCGATCAGTAGTAGCTTTTCAAAGGTAGGTGACCCTTTACTCACCCTCCCTCTCAGTTTTACTCCTCCTACTTTATCTGTGTCCAACCTTAACTAGGGTTGCTCTCTCTGGTTCCAAAGCACATTACAGTAGCTTTGCTACTGAACCTGACTAGAAGGTTTGATCCTAAAATTTTACTTATCTGAATTGAGCTAGTGGATGACATAGGGCTGTGATTAACTCATGATGATGACACTAGCTAATGATGTAGCTAAAAGCACAAATGGAACTAGTGCTTCTAAGTGGAATTGTCACATAAATCCAGTAGAGGAACTATTGGAGCTCTTGTTGTCACCCTTGATAGTAAATATATGAGATATATTGCTCCACTATAAAATGATGCCTTTGTTTGAATGAATTTATCATCCCAGAAATGTGTGATTTTCTATGGTTCTATCCCTGAACAAATTATCTTTATTGAATGGTTAACTGAACCTCACTTGCCAATACTGAGGATGAAGTTTGCTATTGGATATAAAATTATTTAGCTGATGAGTGTGTTTTCTATATTGCAGAATTATAGAATGATGGTTGTGACTTTGATATTGATTTGGAGCCTGGGAAAAGGATTTGACTTCATGTCCTTATTGCCAGTAAAAGAATGTATATATTTTATTCCTAGATTCTTCTACTAGGAAAATGATATGTGTTGATTAGATTGCCATTGTTGCTTAAAAAGATAGCTTCTGTAATATGACTGTGCTGTTGTGAAACCTCTTTGAGAGTGAACACATCAACATAGATCATTTTTATGATTTGCTATACTTTTAGTTATAGAATGTTGGTCCATGTCCTTGCCAATGATGCCAAGTCTGAGGCTTTACTTGTGTTGCACATGATCATATATAATTGTTGCCTTGCAACTGATTTGGCTAGTCTCTATGTACAAACTTTGTGGCTACTGTAGCTAGGCTATGCTGCTGTGGTACCTCCCTAGAGGATGCACAATAATATAGATCCTTCTACATGATTTCTGTAAATCTTAGTTGGCAAAAATAAAATCATGGGCAATTGCCAAGGATGCAAAGGCTGAGGCTGGTTTGGTAGATTAATTATTGAGTTGTATGGATGGATTCTCCTTAGCTCTAGGATGATCTAGCATAGCAATTGTATGCCAACTGAGAGCTCCTCTCCCTATATGATTAGCTCTCTTGAGTTGATAAGGACTGATACTACATAGATCTGGTACCACGTATTGTTTGTGTGTGATCTATGGACTGTTGGAAATCTTGATTTGGCCTGTGATGCAAAGTCTGAGGTAAAAGTGATAACATAAGTATATCTGATTGTAGCACTATGCTTTGATCCTATGATGATTTTATACTCCACTTGAGTATAAGTCTAAGGAGATAATCATTTTACATTAAGTCATTCTTGGAACTAGTATGAATAAATATTATGTATGATTGACAATAGTGCAACCTTTTGTTGTAGCTGAATCTATGCTGTGACTTGTGGTTCCTGGTGGAACTTGTTCCTGGGTGCTGCTTGATATGCTCCTCCTTGTTCGATTGGCTGGCTGCTTGTGCTTTTGTCCTACTCCTTATGCTCCTGACCTCCTCCTGGTGCTCTTGGATGGCTTCCTCAAGCAACCAGGGCACTGGTGCTGTGTGGTGATGATGTACTATGGGGTTTTGGTGCTGAATCTACAAACTCTGGGGTGTAGACATGACATGGATGGGTGATATAAGTTGGCTGTATTTGCTGTTCTTGCTATGGTGAAGAAAGTTTAGTATAGAACTCTCTCTGCTACGGTTGTGTACTTGTCTCTCTCACACAACACCCCCTGTGTTGACAACACATCCACATGCAGCTGTGTGTGAGCTGCCTGTGTGCTTGCCTCACTCAAATGGATCAGATCAAGTAAAAACTGGATCTTTTGCTGAGTATTACTATTTGGGTTTTACCTTCTACTAAATTGGTGAAACTTTAGGGTTTCGTAGCATGGAAAACAAAAAAATTCTACCGCATGCACACAAACAAGCCAGGATCTATCTACTAGATTGTAGCAACGAGTCGATAGAAGCACTCACCCTCAAAGATTCCAAAGCGATTAACAAGATCAGATTCTCGTGGGTGATGTAGTCGTACACTTGCCGATCTCAAGATCGCGTAGACGATCCTTCCGGCGCTGCGTTCCGGCAGCGCTTCCGCAGTCGATCAGACGTTCGGTACTCGATGAATACCTTCCTCTCCCTTGTTCCAGCAGGCAGTGGAGGTTGTAGTTCTCTCCTCGCGATTCCGGCAGCACGACGGCGTGGTGTCGGAAGTAGAGGAAAGATCCCGCACGGCTTCTCCTAAGCCGGATGCGAGTTATGGTGGATTAGGGTTTCCCGGAAATCTAGGGTTTAGAGATCCGGGAGGAGAAGGAGGTGTCGGCGGCGGCGGGTGGCGGCGGCTTGGCTCAGGGAGGGCTAGGGCTTGTGTTGTGTTGGGGCAGCCCTCCCCCTCTATTTATGAGAGGGGGGCAGCCTTGGGAGGGTGGGATTGAATCCAAACCCAAACCCAAGTTGGATTGAGAGAAGGACTTGTTTCTTCTCCCACTAGGAAACCATTGTTCTAGTTTGACTTTCAATTTAGAGCTTTATTTCTCTCTTGCAAATGCCAACACCAAGTGACCTAGGATATGATCCGATCATTCCACATATCCATGAAACATTCATGGACCATTCCCCTTCTGGACCGGTGAACCTTCTAGACCCTTCTAGAACCTCTCCGATGAAATCATCGGAAACTTTCCCGAACTCCGAAATAGGACTTTCCTTATATGAATCTTATTCTCCGGACAATTCTGGATCTCCTCGTGATATCCCGGACCCCATCCGAGACTCCGAACAACATTCGGTATCCCTACTAACATTCCATATCAACTAAACAACATCAAATCCTTAAGTGTGTCTCCCTACGGTTCATGAATTATGCGGACATGACCGAGACACTTCTCCGATCAATAACCAATAGAGGAATCTGGAAAGTCATATGGCTCCCACATATTTCAATGATTACTTTGTGATCTAATGAACCACTTACATACGATACCAATTTCCTTTTGTCTCACGAAACTTTACTTATCCGAGGTTTTGATCGTCGGTATCTCTGCATACCTAGTTCAACCTTGTTACTGATAAGTATTCCTTTCTTGTTCCCGTGATATGTGATCCCTTGTGATCCAGTTACATGCTTGCAAGCCAATTGGATGACATTCCACCGAGAGGGCCCAAAGTATATCTATCCGTCATATGGATGGACAAATCCCACTCTTGATCCATGTGCCTCAACCCATACTTTCCAAACACTCAATGCCACCTTTATAGCCACCCAGTTATGGTGTGGTGTTTGATGTCATCAAAGCATCCTTCTAGTGATGGTGATTAGCATGATCTCATGGTCAAAGGAATTAGGTTACTATGTATCAGAAAGCTAATAGAAAACGAACTATTAAAATGACTTGATCTTTATGCTACGCTTATCTATAGGAGTATGTCCATCATACCATTCTCCTAATGATATGTCCTTGTTATTAACAACATCTCAATGTTCATGATCGAGAAACCACGATCATCTATTAATCAACAAGCTAGTATTACAAAGAGGCTTTACCAGGGACTCTAATTTAGTTTACAAATCACACAAGTATTAATGTTTCCGGTTAATACTATTATAGCATGAATGTAAACATTTATCATAAACACAAACATATAATAATAACCACTTTTATTATTGCCTCTAGGGCATATCTCCAACAATCTCCCACTTGCAATAGAGTCAACTAATCTAGATTACATGGTAATATACAGAACACCCATGGCAGTTTGGTGCTGGTCATGTTTTGCCCTCGGGAGAGGTTTAGTCAACGGATCCGCCACATTCAGATCTGTGTGTACTTTGCAAATCTTTATGTCACCATCTTGGACATGCTCTCGAATAGCGTGAAAACGTAGCTTGATGTGCTTCATCTTCTTGTGTGACCTTGGTTCTTGCACATTGGCTATGGCGCCCATGTTATCATAGTAGATAGACATTGGGTCTAGCGCACTTGGAACCACACCGAGCTCTGTAATGAACTCCTTCATCCATATCGCCTCTTGTGAAGCCTTTGAAGCTGCTATGTATTCCGATTCAGTTGAAGATCTCGCCACAATGCTTTGCTTTGCACTCCTCCAGCTAACTGCTGCACCATTCAAAGTAAATATGTATCCAGATTGAGATTTAGAATTATCCGGATCAGTCTTCCAACTAGCGTCGGTGTAACCATTAACAACGAGATGTTCATCACCTCCATAAGAAAGAACCATATCCTTAGTTCTTCTCAAGTACTTAAGGATGTTTTTGACCGCTATCCAATGATCCACTCCTGGATCACTTTGATATCTTCTAGTCAAACTAATAGCATATGCAATGTCGGGTCTAGTACATAGCATGGCATACATTAGAGATCCTATGGCTGACGCATAGGGAGTCTTACTCATCCTTTCTCTATCTTCTGTCGTTGCTAGACTTTGAGTTTTAATCAAGGTCGTATTGGGCAACATGGGCAAGAACCCTTTCTTGCTATCTTCCATTCCAAACCTCTTTAGAACTTTGTCCAAATATGTACTCTGTAACAATGATATTAGGCGCCTCGATCTATCTCTATAAATCTTTATGCCTAATATGTAAGCTGCTTCGCCAAGATCTTTCATTGAAAAACTATTATTCAAATAATCCTTGACACTATTAAGAAGGTCTACATCATTCCAAATCAACAATATGTCATCTACATATAGTATTAAGAATGCTACAGAGCTCCCATTCACTTTCTTGTAAATACAAGCTTCTCCATAAGTTTGTATCAAACCAAAACTTTTGATTACCTTATCAAAACGTTGATTCCAACTTCGGGATGCTTGCTTCAATCCATATATGGACCGTTGAAGTTTGCATACCTTGTTAGCATCTTTAGGATAGACAAAACCTTTGGGTTGCATCATATACAACTCTTCATCAATGTCTCCATTGAGGAACGCCGTTTTGACATCCATCTGCCATATCTCATAATCATAATATGCAGCGATTGCTAACATAATCCTCACAGACTTTACCTTCGCTACTGGTGAGAAAGTCTCATCATAGTCAACTCCTTGAATTTGTCGAAACCCTTTTGCGACAAGTCGAGCTTTATAGACAGTAATATTACCATCAACATTTGTTTTCTTCTTGAAAATCCATTTGTTCTCGACAACCTTCTGGCCATCTGGTAAGTCCACCAAAGTCCATACTTGGTTTTCGTACATGGATCCAATCTCGGATTTCATGGCCTCTTGCCATTTATTGGAATCTGGGCTCATCATCGCTTCCTCATATGTCGCAGGGTCATCGGTGTTGTCCACCAACATGACACTCATAACGGGATCATACCAATCAGGAGTGGTACGAGTTCTCGTTGACCTGCGAGGTTCTGTAGTAACTTCAACCGAAGTTTGATGATCAACATCATTAGCTTCCTCTCTTATTGGTGCAGGTGCCATAGGAACTACTTCCGGTGCTGTGCTACTCGCAAGTTCGAGAGAAGGTTCATCAACCTCGTCGAGTTCTACTTTTCTTCCAGTCACTTCTTTCGAGAGAAACTCCTTCTCTAGAAAGGATCCATTCTTGGCAACGAAGATTTTTCCCTCGGATCTATGATAGAAGGTATACCCAATAGTTTCCTTCGGGTATCCTATGAAGACGCATTTTTCCGCTTTGGGTTCAAGCTTGTCCGGCTGTAACTTCTTTACATAGGCTTCACAAACCCAAACTTTAAGGAACGACAATTTAGGTTTCTTCCCAAACCATAATTCATACGGTGTCGTTTCAACGGATTTAGATGGTGCCCTATTTAAAGTGAATGCGGCTGTTTCTAATGCATAACCCCAAAACGATAACGATAAATCTGTAAGTGACATCATAGAACGAACCATATCTAAGAGAGTTCGATTACGACGTTCAGACACACCATTACGCTGTGGTGTTCCTGGTGGTGTCAATTGTGAAAGTATTCTGTATTTCTTCAAATGCTCGCCAAACTCATAACTTAGATATTCACCTCCACGATCAGAATGCAAAAAATTAATCTTCTTGTTACGTTGATTCTCTACCTTACTTTGAAATTCCTTAAACTTCTCGAAAGTTTCGGACTTATGTTTCATGAAATAGATATACCGATATCTACTCAAGTCATCCGTGAAGGTAAGAACATAACGATAACCACCGCGCGATGCTACACTCATTGGGCCACACACATCGGTATGTATGATTTCCAGTAAGTCCGTAGCTCGCTCCATCATACCAGAAAATGGAGTCTTAGTCATTTTACCCATCAAACATGCTTCGCATCTTTCAAGTGATTCGAAATAAAGTGATTCAAGAAGTCCATCGGAATGGAGTTTCTTCATACGCTTCACTCCAATGTGACCAAGGCAGCGATTGCCACATATAGGTCGAGTTATCGCTCAATTTCAAATGTTTAGCTTCAATGTTATTAATGTGTGTATTTCCACAGTCGAGATTCAATAAGAATAGACCATCTATCAAAGGTGCATGTGCATAAAACATATTACTCATATAAATCGAACAACCATTATTCTCGGACTTAAACAAGTAACCGTCTCGCAATAAACATGATCCAGATATAATGTTCATGCTCAACGCAGGCACCAAATAACAATTATTTAAGTATAAAACTAATCCTATGGTAGATGGAGAGGTAGCGTGCCGACTGCGATCACATCAACCTTTGATCCATTTCCAACGCGCATTGTCACCTCGTTCTTCGCTAGCTTCCGTTTATTCCGAAGTACCTGTTTCGAGTTACAAATATGAGCAACCGAACTAGTATCAAATACCCAGGCACTACTACGAGTACTAGTGAGATACACATCAATAACATGTATATCAGAGATACCTTCTTCTTGATGTTGCCGTTCTTCAAATCCGCCAAGTACTTTGGGCAATTCTGCTTCCAGTGACCTTCTCCCTTGCAGTAAAAGCACTCAGTATCAGGCTTAGGCCCAGCCTTGGTCTTCTTCGGTGACAACTTTCTTACCGCCCTTCTTGAAGTTTCCCTTTTTCTTAGACTTGCCTTGCTTCTTGAATTTGGTGGTCTTATTGACCAACAACACTTGGTGCTCTTTCTTGATCTCCACTTCTGCAGATTTCAACATGGAGAAGAGTTCTGGCAATGACTTGTCCATGTTTTGCATATTGTAGTTCATCACAAAGTTCTTGTAACTCGGTGGTAGTGGTTGGAGGACACGGTGAATCCCCAAAGTATTAGGAATCACTATACCCAAGCTTTGGAGTTTGCTTGCGTGCCCAGACATCTTAAGCACGTGCTCCTTGGCCAGACTGCCCTCTTCCATCTTGCAGTTAAAGAACTTTTCAGAAGCCTCATAACTCTCAACTTCCGCGTGAGCCTCAAATATCATTTTGAGTTCACGGACAATATCATGTGGGTCATGGTTCTCAAACCTTTTCTGAAGCTCCGATTCCAAACCATACAACATAGCACACTAAAGCGTAGATCTTGATTCTTTGACGAGGAAAACATTCTTTACCTCATCGGTAGCGATGGCTCAGGGGTCACCCAATGGTGCATCCAGCACATAGGTCAAATTACCAGCATTGAGGACAATCCTCAAATTGCGGAACCAATCCATGAGTTGCTTCCATTGTTTTTCAACTTTTCTTTCTCTAGGAACGCATTAAAATTGATGGTAGGGGCCACCATTGATCTACAACATATTTGCAATAGTTTAGACTAAGTTTATGACAAATTGAGTTCTAATTAATAGTTAAATTAATCTAGGTGAACTCCCACTCAAAACAATATCCCTCAAATTGTTTTAGTGATCACACGAACCAAATCCACCACATCAAAACCGATCATCACGAGAATTGATGTAGCTTCAATGGCGAATAATCAACATGTTCATCATGTCTACTATATGACTCATGCTTTACCTTTCGGTGATCCGTGTTCCGAGACCATGTCTATACATGCTAGGCTCGTCAAGATCAAACCTTAGCTTCCGCATGAGCAAATCTGGCTTACTCATGTTGTATACACTTGAAGAATCTAACACACCCGATCATCACGTGGTGCTTCGAAACAACGATCTTTAGCAACAGTGCTTACTAAAGATGAACACTTTAAAACTTGAATTTGTGTGCTTGAGGGATCATCTTATAATGCTACCGTCTTAAACTAAGCAATAGAAGATGCATAAAGGATTAACATCACATGCAATTCATAATATGTGATATGATATGGCCTTTCTTCTTGTGCTTCCGATCTCCATCTTCAAGCATGAACATGATCTCCATCATCACCGGTATGGCGTCAAGGTCAGTGGCGCCGTTTCATGGTTGTCGTCCACCAGCTTCAACTATTACAACTACTTTGAATAGACACGCAGGCCTTAACGGAATTTAAAAGACAACCATATGGCTCCTGCCGGTTGCCAACTTACAATAAGGAACATTGCATACATCATATATAATCACAATCATGGACATATCACATCACAGCACACCCCTGCAAAACAAAGTTAGACGCCTCTAATTTTCTTTGCATATTTTACGTGGTTTGGGGCTTTCAATAAGAGTTGTTGTAAGTTACGAACAAGAACCACAACGTTGATGCTTGAACTATCAAGTGCCCGTTGTAAATTGAATCTATACTATGATGGGAGAGACAGACACCCGCAAAGCCACTTATGCAATACAAGTTGCATGTTGAGCGTGGAGCAAGTCTCATGAACGATGTCATGTAAGGTTAGCCCGGGCTGCTTCATCCCATCATACCGCAAGATGCAAAGTACACAAAAAGAAATTGATAATAAAAGCACCATCGCCCACAATGACCATTGTGTTCTACTCGTGCAACAGATCTACAAATAGACACGGGTTTGATACCACTGTAGGGTTTCGTAGCATGGAAAACAAAAAATTTCTACCGCATGCACACAAACAAGCCAGGATCTATCTACTAGATTGTAGCAACAAGTCGATAGAAGCACTCATCCTGGAAGATTCCAAAGCTGTTAACGAGAGCAGATTCTCGTGGGTGATGTAGTCGTACACTTGCCGATCTCAAGATCGCGTGAAGCGATCCTTCGGCCTTTCGTGCAGCGCTTCCGCAGTCGGTCACACGTTCGGTACTTGATGAAGACCTTCCTCTCCCTTGTTCCAGCAGGTAGCGGAGGTTGTAGTTCTCTCCTCGCGATTCCGGCAGCACGACGGCGTGGTGACGGAAGTAGAGGAAAGATCCCGCAGGGCTTCACCTAAGCCGGATGCGAGTTATGGTGGATTAGGGTTTCCCAGAAATCTAGGGTTTAAAGATCCGGGAGGAGGAGGTGTTGGCGGCGCGCGGGCGGCGGCGGCTAGGGCGCGGTGGCGGCGGCTTTGCTCGGGGAGGGCTAGGGCTTGTATTGTGTTGGGGCAGCCCTCCCCCTCTATTTATGAAAGGGGGGCAGCCTTGGGAGGGGTGGGATTGAATCCAAACCCAAACCCAAGTTGGATTGAGAGAAGGACTTGTTTCTTCTCCCACTAGGAAACCATTGTTCCAGTTTGACTTTTCAAACTTCCCCTATGACTTTCAATTTAGAGCTTTATTTCTTTCTTGCAAATGCCAACACCAAGTGACCTAGGATATGATCCGATCATTCCACATATCCATGAAACATTCATGGACCATTCCCCTTCCGGTCCGGTGAACATTCTAGACCCTTCTAGAACCTCTCCGATGAAATCATCGGAAACTTTCCCGAACTCCGAAATAGGACTTTCCTTATATGAATCTTATTCTCTGGACCATTTCGGATCTCCTCGTGATATCCCGGATCCCATCCGAGACTCCGAACAACATTCAGTATCCCTACTAACATTCCATATCTACTAAACAACATCGAATCCTTAAGTGTGTCTCCCTATGGTTCGTGAATTACGCGGACATGACCGAGACACTTCTCCGATCAATAACCAATAGAGGAATCTGGAAATTCATATGGCTCCCACATATTTCAACGATTACTTTGCGATCGAATGAACCACTTACATATGATACCAATTTCCTTTTGTCTCACGATAGTTTACTTATCCGAGGTTTTGATCGTCGGTATATCTGCATACCTAGTTCAACCTTGTTACTGATAAGTACTCTTTTCTCATTCCCGTGATATGTGATCCCTTGTGATCCAGTCACATGCTTGCAAGCCAATTGGATGACATTCCACCAAGAGGGCCCAAAGTATATCTATCCGTCATATGGATGGACAAATTCCAATCTTGATCCATGTGCCTCAACCCATACTTTCCGAACACTCAATGCCACCTTTATAGCCACCCAGTTACGGTGTGGTGTTTGATGTCATCAAAGCATCCTTCCGGTGATGGTGATTAGCATGATCTCATGGTCGAAGGAATTAGGTTACTATGTATCAAAAAGCTAATAGCAAACGAACTATTAAAATGACTTGATCTTTATGCTACGCTTATCTATAGGAGTATGTCCATCATACCATTCTCCTAATGATATGTTCTTGTTATTAACAACATCTCAATGTTCATGATCGAGAAACCACGATCATCTATTAATCAACAAGCTAGTATTACAAAGAGGCTTTACCAGGGACTCTAATTTAGTTTACAAATCACACAAGTATTAATGTTTCCGGTTAATACTATTATAGCATGAATGTAAACATTTATCATAAACACAAAGATATAATAATAACCACTTTTATTATTGCCTCTAGGGCATATCTCCAACAGAAAATTGCCCCAATTTGCCTATGATGTGGAACTGAGGCCAGATTTGCAATAAGAACAAATACTACTTTATTTGGCCCCTATTTACTCTGCTCAATGATGTGAATAGTAATGCATTTTATTGCCAAACTGAGAGCAAACCAATTAACACTAACCCCTCTCTTTTTGTCTATTAGTATTTGTTTGCAGGTATCAAGAAAGAATACAGGAGATCAAAGTAGATAGAGATTTTAGCTTAGGTTTATGGCTTCTGTAATCTTCTTATTTAATTGTAATAACAATGTAATTCTTATATATTTATTGAAGCTTTACTTTTTCTTTATTTGTAACTATTCATTTATGTAATGACTTCTAATTACTTATATTCTTTTATTCTTTGTAGTATTAAATAAAGATTTCTTCTTATTTGTTTTTATTTGAATTACATTAATGTATGTGATTTCTTTATTTCATTTCCTTAATTGTAATTTACTTTTATTCTTTTATTGTAAAAGAATAATGTAATATTTCATGTATTCTTATTAATAAAGAATTATTTTATATCATTACTTAAATTATTTCTTTCTACTTAATTATAGTATTATTATTCCTGAATTTCTAAATTCAAATTTGAATTGAATTTGTAAATTCAAAGTAATTTTCAAATCCTACCCCTCCACAAACACAAATAATACCTAAAGGTCATGAAAAAATCTATCACACTCACTGAGATGGATAATTTCTAATCCATCAAAGCAAGAGAGATTCTGATCACTCCAGGGTTTTAGTTTGTGAAAAATTTACCCGGATTTTCAGATGCATGCATGCAGATACAAAAATCCTAAATCTACCCTTCGTTTAGTCCTAAATGCTGGGATGTTACAGAGATCATCAAGAGCGGCGTTCGGACGGAGAAGGGGTTAAAAGAGGTGTACCTCAACACTGTTGTCCGTAAAGTGTTTGAGTTTTGTGGCATCGAGGTGTCCTCATAGAAGCTGTACAACCACCTACGCATGTGGAGGACCAGGTGGATCCATGTCTCCAAGCTCAGAGACCTTAGCGGAGCTAGCTGGGACGAGGATACCTGCACCATCATCTTGGAGGACACCCACTACAGGGGACAATCTCGGTATTAACTAATTTCAGTAACATCCCTACGATTCCCTTATGTAACCTCTCTAACCTTGCCAACCTCCCTGCAATTCCCTGTCTCAGGATCACCCCAAGGATGCCGAGTATATGAACAAGCATGTCGCCAACTATAGGCAGATGGAGACCATCTTTTCCTTTGGCCTTGCCACTGGCAGTTTTGCAATGGGCTCCAGTGAGCATCTTGGCGAGCCAAGCCCTAAATACATGTAGACCCAGGAGTCGGAGATAGTGGTACTTGATGACGAGGTCGACAACAATGCTGTCATAGGTTCTCCTACTACCGGCGTTGGTCAAGGCGGTAGCACAAATGCCTATGTTGCTGCTGGCTTCGATCCTTGCAAAAAGAGGAAGAGTTCGCTGCTTGGAGAGGAGTTTGTCGGCGCCATCACATGCATGACCGAGGACATGAAAGTGGTGGTGACCACCATCACCACTTCTTCCCCTCCTGATGTGCACCCAGCTCTGTAAGACACCATCATGGCCGCCAAAGGCTATAGCCCTGAGGCTCTAATGGTGGCGTTCAACCACCTCTTCGACAACAGGGCTATGAGCAACGACTTTGTTTAGATGGCGGAGTACCACATGGATCTCTGTCTTAGGACCTTCCTGGACAAGCACTACTACGCGTAGTGCTCGCTCCCTGATCATGGAGATGGTGGCGTTAGTGCATGCGTGATGAAGAAGAAGTTGTATATTTTGACATAGCTAGGGACTTGATGAAAACTTATGCATGTTTACTGTGAGGTGGTATATACTAACCCCTCACATGATGGAGAACTTATGCGGTGGTAGGATTGCACCCCTTTTGATGTGGTGGTAGGATGGCACCATAGATGTTGGTGGTGATCGGTTGGATCACACTAACTTGGTAGGTTTGAACTGTTGATGCTTGTGCACATATGATCATGCATGGTTAACTAGTTTATGTTTATTGCCTTGTGTTTGTGAACTTGGTCTGGCTGTTTTAGTTATGATCCTTATATGTTGCATATGTGCTATGTCTCATAAAAATACAACTAGTATGTGGTGTACTACGGCAAGAAGCCGGGAATATACAAGACATGGGAGGAGTGCAGCCAACAAGTGATGGGTTACCAGCACAACCTCCATAAGGGGTTTAAGACTCTAGAGCAAACACAAAAAGGCTACTTTGAGTTCTTAGCAAAACGTCCATAGAAGGCACAACCCTCACAACATAGGAACATCAATTTCATTCGACCGCCATCAGTTCATTAACAAGTTCATCCACATGAGCAGTTTCCACCTATACGAGGTGTAAGTATGATCAAAGACACCATCATCGTCAGCCTGATCATGTGGATTGTTGCGGTGACCCAGCATACCACTTCATGATGTAGTACACTATAGTCATTGACATAACACCAATGAAACACCATTCACTAGTATTACATCCCTCAGAGTGGTACAACAGAAACATAGCAGGTCCAAGACATGACTTTAGGTTACAACTCGACTCTTTACAAAAGATCTAGAGAACACTCTAGGTTAAAGATAGAGAAAGAAACTTCTTACAAAGAAGAATCATAAATAATCAACTTATAACTATCATGCTAATAAGATTCGCATTTTACTATTTGGCTTGCATTGCTGCTATTGCAATACTCTATAGAAGTAGGTTCTATGGCTAGAGATTATATTCCTATCTAATCAGCAACTTCACCTTCACTTTAATTGATGTATAAGTTGACTTCATTGGAGAACCTGAACTGTTGATGACGATTACCTTGAGCATAAGTGGATGTAGACGTTGTCTGTACTGGCTTCAGAATCTAGCAAGGGTTAAGAAGATACGTTGAGTACGAGCGTACTCAGCAAGTTCACTAAAAAGGAGTGTTTGATGCACTATCTACAGCCATAGACCATAGGTCATAGGCAATGTAGGTTTTGATAAACATTTCTTTAAAGGTTGCTTTTATTCTGAAAAGCTATGTCCATCATCCTTCACAGGTTTACCAGAACTTTCGTGGAGTTCCTTTCCGACAGCGTTCGTAGCTCCTTCCCGGAACAGGGAGTAACAAGTTACAGTTCTTACACTCTCCAGAGGTGCGTTACTTTACCCATGAGAGATCTTAGCTTTGTTGCACATCCGGGCCGCGAACCAGTTCACACTTCCTTGGTATGAGGCCCTGTAACACCCCGGTTCTGAAAAGACCATGGCCTCTATGTGACATGCCAATCCCTAGATCGGTTCATTGGCCCACAATAGAGTAAGATGAATAACATAGCAAAATAACTGTGTATCATAGATAACGAAGATCCAGAGTACCATTATTACAATAAAAGCTTAGCCCAAAGCTAGCTCAAATTATTCAGGTAGCAACATAATCAAGTAAATCCTCCATTCTTCAAATTGCCCATAAGTGAACAAGTGCTGAGTGGAGTACCGTGGCCTATATCGATTACTCAGAATCGGAATAACCTGCAACATGAAACGTAGCAGCCCCGAAGGGTCAATACATGGAATGTATGGCAAGTAGAGCTATTAAAGGAGACAATAGTACTAACATCTACATGCATATTTGGCAAGTGGAGTTGTGTCTGGCTTGCATTTGCAAATACATTTGTCCTACTTTCATAAACAGTTTTTGATTTTCTTTGAAAAGATCCCAATTAAGTTAACCCAACAACATTAAAACAATTATGAAATTTGAATGAGCGAGAAACATGTCATGGAATCAATATCAAGCAACTCAGTTGTCCATAACCGGGGACACGGCTAATCGATTAGATTATACACCCTGCAGAGGTTAGTACACTTTACCCATGTGACTTGGCCAGCCCAGCTCGTACCATCACTCTCATTTTGAGTGGTGATAGGGAGAAGTCCAAGTTGAGACCGTTCGGGAAGTAGCTCCCCAATCCCGACGCGCACCGGTCCATCCTACCAAAATTCTACATCTCTGGATACGCGGGTTCGGGTCACCACAACCTACTAAGTCCAACCAACCGCCCATTCCATTATTGGTACATGGTTGTACACGTAAGCTACACAATAAAGAAGCCAATCAATTTCTCTCGATACCTGGGTGCCTTTCCGCAATGAAACCACCAAAAATTATCAATACCATCATACCCAGGGGATTCATTGATTAAGTTATTTTAGTTTTCACAAACCAATACTTTTAGAAACAACTTTCAGTGGTGTAACCCAGCCCTCGTTCATCAAGCATGCAAGCGGCGGCTTTAAGCAGCGGCGCAGCGGCAAGGGCAGCGGCGCGGCAAGCGGGGCGGGCGGCTCGGTGGCGGGGTCGCTGCGAGGTGGAGGGCTGCAGGCGGCGGGCTCGGAGGCGAGGGCTGCCGAACACCATTGCTATGGGATGGGGCGGAGCGGGGGCGAGAGAGAGAGAGAGGAGAGGCGCGCGGCGGCGAACCTGGGAGGCGGCGACGGCGCAAGGGCAGGCGGCGGCGGCGCCAGGAGGCGATGGCGGCGGGGCGATCGAGGCAGGCGGGGCGGCCTCGGGAATCGAGCGGGGGCGGGTGCGGTTGTGGCGGCGGGCCAGGTGGGGTCCACCTTTAAGTGGCCCTCTCGCGCGGAAATCAAAACTGATTCGGTTCGGAGTTAGACATGGACTCGGAAATCGGTCCGGAATTTCGGACGTTTTCCGGCGATTCACTAAAACGGCGACAACTTCTCCGTACGAGCTCCGATTCGAGCGATTCTTGCTCCTACGGTTTCGTGAAGTCGAGGGGAACAATCTAGGGTCAAGGTTTGAGCGAAACCACTAATATACAAGGGTGGTAAATGCTAGTCCTACTAAAGCTTCCCGCAGGAACCTCGTAGCAAAATAAAATAGGGTTTTGCAAATAGCGTTTCGCCGAACCTTTTCACTCGACGGTTTTGCATGGAAAAGTATGATGCAATGATATGAATGATATGCAAGACCAAATCTAAAATTTGGGATGTGACAAGACTAACCCCCTTAAGATGAATCTCGTCCTCGAGATTCGACGCGGCTAGCAAATAGGTGTGGGTAGTCCTCTCGGATGTCATCCTCACGCTCCCAAGTGGCTTCTTCTTCAGTGTGGTGGCTCCACTGTACCTTGCAAAACTTGATTGTCTTGGTACGGGTAGTCCTTTCTGCTGTTTCCAGAATCTTGACCGGTTTCTCCTCATAGGTCAGGTCGTTCTCAAGCTGAACCTCCTCTAACGGTACAGTGTCTCTCAAAGGTGTATCCACCATCTCTGGATGGCACTTCTTCAGCTAGGATACGTGGAACACATTGTGAACAACGGATAGAGCCTCTGGCAACTCCAACTGATAAGCAACTTCTCCTTTGCGTGCTAAGACCCGATACGGTCCAATAAATCGAGGTGCCAACTTACCCTTAATACCAAATCTCTTGATTCCACGAAGTGGAGACACTCTGAGGTATGCTCTATCACCTATCTCATACACCACTTCCTTGCGCTTGGCGTCAGCGTAGCTCTTCTGTCTTGATTGTGCTACCTTCAGCCTGTCCCTAATCAAGGCAACCTTCTCCTCAGCATCCTTGATCAAATCAGGTCCAAACAACTGACATTCTCCTACTCCATCCCATAGCAATGGTGTTCGGCACCGTTTTCCATACAGCACATCGAATGGTGACGTCTTGATGCTGGTTTGATAGCTGTTGTTGTAGGAAAACTCAGCATACGGCAAATTCTCATCCCAACTAGAACCATGGGCCAAAGCGCAAGCTCTCAGCATGTCCTCCAAAATCTGATTCACTCTCTCGGTCTGTCCATCAGTCTGTGGGTGAAACGCTGTGCTAAACTCCAATCTAGTACCAAGTGACTCGTGCAGCTGGCGCCAAAAGTGTGAGGTAAATTGGGTGCCTCTATCAGATACGATACTCTTGGGAACTCCATGTAGGCACACAATCCTGTCCATGTAAATCTTGGCCAACTTTGCACTCGTATAGGTCGTCTTTACCGGTATAAAGTGGGCTACCTTGGTCAAATGGTCGACCACTACCCAAATAGAGTCATATCCTGACCTGGTCCTAGGCAATCCTGTGATAAAGTCCATTCCCACTCTATCCCACTTCCAATCCAAGCACGGCAATGGCTGTAGCAGTCCCTGCTTCAGTGTTCCGCCTTCAGTCGGCTGCACACATCACATAGGGCAATATGCTTGGCGATATCTCCCTTCATGTTGTTCCACCAAAATCTTCTCTTCAAATCCATATACATCTTCGTGTTGCCCGGATGTATGGAGTATGGCGAGTTATGAGCCTCCTGCAGAATCAACTCCCTTATCTCCGGTCACAGGCACACACAAACGGTCTCCATAGCGCAAGGTACCATGCTCATCCTCGCGAATATCCTTTTCCCGATTCTCCATCATCTTTTCCTTTATCTCCTCTATTTCCTTGTCTCCTATCTGAGCCTTTATGATCCTGTCCTGTAGCGTCGGTTGGACTTCCATTGTAGCCAGGTATCCTTCAGATACTACCTCCAGTCTAAGGTCCTTGAATTGCTTGCACAAATCCTCAGGCAATTCACCAATTGTCAATCCATTGGCATAAACCTTCCGGCTCAGAGCATCTGCCACTACATTGGCCTTTCCTGGGTGGTATTGTAGATTCATATCGTAATCCTTTATAAGTTCCAACCATCTCCTTTGCCTCATATTCAGTTCCTTCTATGTGAATATGTACTTCAGGATCTTGTGGTCGGTGTACACATCACAGTGTTTTCCCATTAAGTAATGCCTCCATACCTTGAGCGCATGAACCACTGACGCTAACTCCAAGTCGTGTGTGGGGTAATTCCGCTCATGGTGCTTGAGTTGTCGCGAGGCATACGACACCACTCTCCCATCTTGCATCAGCACACTCCCAAGTCCCTGTTGAGAAGCGTCACAGTACACTTGGAAATCCTTCTGAAGGTCTGGTAAACACAGAACTAGGGCGGTCACTAGTCGACGCTTCAGTTCCTGAAAGCTGGCCTCACATACGTCTGACCATTCAAACTTCCTCTCCTTCTTCAGAAGTTCAGTCATCGGCTTAGAAATCTTGGAAAAGTTTTCAATGAACCTCCTGTAATATCCAGCAAGTCCCAAAAAGCTTCGAATCTCTCCCGCATTCTTGGGTGCTTCCCACTCGCCATCGTACCACTTTGCTTGGATCAACAACGACTCCTTCTCCTGACACTACGTGTCCAAGAAATCCAACAGTGTTAAGCCAGAATTCACACTTGCTGAATTTGGCATACAACTGGTGTTCCTCGATTTCTCCATAATCAGTCGCAGATGTTTCTCATGCTCAACATCATCCTTGGAATATATCAGTATGTCATCGATAAACACCACCACGAACTTGTCCAAGTACTCCATAAATACCTTGTTCATCATGGTCATGAAATATGCCGGGGCATTCGTTAGTCAAAAAGACATAACCGTATACTCATATAACCCATACCTAGTGGTGAAGGCGGTTTTAGCACGTCCTCTTCCGGATCTTCAATTGGAAGTAGCGATCGCAGATCAATCTTGAACACCTTCGCTCCGTCCAGTTGATCAAACAAATCATTTATGTTCGGTAGTGGGTATTTGTTCTTGATGGTTACTTCATTCAGCGAGCGGTAGTCCACCACTAATCTCTTGGTGATGTCTTTCTTCTCCACAAACAGAACAGGTGCACCCCATGACGACGCACTAGGCTGAATGAATCCCTTTTCCAGCTGCTCCTTCAACTGTTTCTTCAATTCCTTCAGCTCATCCACATCCATCTTATATGGTTTCTTTGCTATAGGTCATGTTCCCGGCATCAGGTCGATAAGAAACTCTACTTCCCTGTCAGGTGGCATTCCTGGCAGCTCTTCCGGAAACACGTCGGGGTAATCCCTAATCACTGGCACAGTATCCATGCTAACCCCCTTAAAAGAATTCAACTTACACCTTCCTGGTCGTACAGCTGACTTGAATCTAATCCTCTTACCATCCGGGGTTTTGAGTGAAACAGCTCGCTGTGCACAATCTATGTGTCCCCCATGCATAGACATCCAATCCATACCCAGAATAACGTCTAATCCCTGTGATTCCAACACTACCAAATGTGCAATGAATTTGTGTGTTCCAATCCTCACAGTTAAATCGCGGCATCCCGCGCTAGCTATCATATCTCCTCCAGGTGAACTCACTCGAAAAGACCTTTTCATAGACTCCGTAGGTAACTTATACTTATCCACAAATGCCCTTGATATGAAAGAATGCGATGCACCAGTATCGAAAAGTATGAGTGCAGGGTAAGTGTTGATTGGAAACTTACCAATCACAAGGTCAGGCTCATCTGGAATCTCCTCCACATTCATGTGGTTCACTATGGCCTTCTCGTTGTTGGTTGGCTTCAATCCCTTCCTCTCCGGACAGTTGTCAGCATAGTGTCCCTTCTGCTTACACTTGAAGCACGTCACCTCACTCAGATCCTTCTTCACAAAGCTGCGATCACGGTTGCGGTCATGTCCACCATGTCCTCCTGAGTGGTGAGAGTGTCCTCCCTTGTGGCTGTGGTGGCTGCTCCTATGGTTGTCATGATGATGTCCATCGCCTCCATGGTGGTGGCGATCATGGCTCCCATGGTCACTCCCTCCATGCTTGGAGTATCCATCATATGAAGTGCGACACTTGTGGTGTGAACCAGAGTGGTGATTGTTGTTCTTTCTCTTGCGGTTCTCCACCTGCTTGTGCTTCCCTTCCAAGATTCTGGCCTTGTCCATAAGCTCCTGGAAAGTGGGGCAGTAAACCACCAGTAGCTGTACAGAAAGCTCATCACTGAGGCCATCCAGGAATCTCTCCCTCCTTTTTGCATCAGTGTCAACATCCTCAGGTGCATAACGGGACAGGTTGTTGAACTCCTCAATGTACTCGGCCACAGTGCGATTGGTTTGGCGCAAGTTGCGGAACTCCTTCCTCTTTAGGCTCAGAACTCCTGAAGACACGTGGTTGGTCCTGAAACCTTCCTCAAACATTGCCCAAGTCACGGTGTCCAGCGGGTGGGTGATCTGAAATGTGTCCCACCAAGAAGCGGCTGGTCCCTCTAGCAAGTGAGCGGCAAACCTCACCTTCTCAGCATCAGTGCATCCAACCATTACTAGATCCTTGTTGACTGAACGCAACCAGTCGAGAGCAACCATTGGTTCACTTGCAGTAGAGAACTTAGTTGGCCTTAGCCTCAGAAATCTGGTAAGAGCATCTCCCTGAGGCTGATTGTTTCCATTGTTGTTGTTCTGATTTGCCATGAACTAAGTCATCACTTGGGTCAGCTGTGCCTGAGCTGCCATGAGTTGCTCCAACTCAGTGGGCTGACGGCGGGGAGGCATCTGCGGTTCAGCACAGGTAAGGTTAGAAAGAATCTACTACGATAATAGGATTCTACCCATGCATATGATCAATCAACAACAAACAATAGCAGACAATCGCAAGCAAGCAACACATCAACAAACAAGTGATCCAGCAACATCACAGGGGTTATCCTAGCAGTATATACCTACTGAAATAGTTTTACAAGAGTTGGCAATGGTTAACTAAACAGTTGATCAACTAAACAACAAAACAGCAATCTGCCAGAACAGTCCAGCAGCGTTCGCGAATTTTTCCGCCCGACTTAAACTCGTCAGAAAAATTAGCTGATTTTTGCACATATAGTACAGAGAGTTTCTCATCAGCCCAATTTTGTTTAGATTTTTCCGAGTTACCAGAAAAATATGAAAAATCGTACAGTACTGCTGTATCAGCAGAAAAACTGCAGCGAAAAATAACACAGATAGTAACCAAACTTGCCATAACTCTTTCATAAAATTCGCACAAATAATTCCTGGGATATTGGAGTACACAATTAAGCAACTAATCACTCTTAAACTAACACGAACTAAGCTTCACAACGGTCGAGACTAATCCTAACGAATTTGTCTAACGAGGACTAATTGGTGGACTTCTATCTACTTCTTGAAGAGGTTGCAATAGGTCCTTGCTGTCATGCGTTGACGCTTTGGCTCGCGGTACAACCATGGCGGCGGAGTGTACACCTCTCCTGAATCATCACTTGAAACCTCAAACTCCACCTCTTCTGGATCCTCCTCTTCTTCTTCACTCTCAGCTGCAACTGCAACTGCTTCATCTCCTCCACCATCATCGTCTCCATCATCATCATCCTCGTCCTCATCATCATCGTCTCCACTGTCATCATCATCCCCATTGTTGCCATCATCTCCATTGTCATCATCAGAGGGTGGATTCAGCTGTGCCTGGAGAGCGGCAATCTGGGCTGTCATAGCTTCAATAGTTTGATCCCTTTCCTGGATGGTCCCTTGCAACTGTTGTATGTTCTGGGTGTTCTCCTGCACAGTACCATGAAGATGAGGTATGGTTGCATCTCTGGCTATCAGGGCATTCTCCAGAACTCCCACAGCTTCATGCAGGGTGTCAATCTCCTGTCTTTGGACCACCATACCATTGCTAGCAAAATCTGCAATCTCCTTTATCATCCTCACCTTCTCAGCTAGAGCTCCATTCTCCCTTTCCATGTCCTCTATGTGCCTCCGACGGGGCGGCATGTTGTTCCTGTCACCCGGGGTAACCACAATGTGCCCATCTTCATCACGCCTCCCATAGTCATGGTAGGGTGAATCTGCTGGCAGTAGGTGTCGGACACTATGGCACTGGCGAGACAGGGCTTCATGTATGGCCAAGTTGATTCCAAGTCCCAGTTGCAGTATGTCTTGGTGTAGATCAAGTGCACGGAGTTTGGCAAGGCGGCATCTCTGAATATGAATGTAGTGATCTCCCATGCATCCTCTCCATATCCATAGGTGTACAACCTTCTTCCCTTGAACATGGGTAGTGGCAATCCCAATGACTGCGAGAGCTGAGCTAACTGCCTTGCAAAGGGCCTTGGTGACTCCATGGTGGCATAGTCAGTCCTGACTTCTCCCATCTATCAAGTAAAAGAGAAAAGTGTGAGAATAGCATATGGTAAGAATTTACGAGGGTGAAAGGCATAAGATGAAAGACAGAGTTAATATAGGCTTTAATAAATCTATGGCTTCCTAATCCAATACTAGGTCACGATCCTACGGTCGACACACGGGCTCTGATACCATCCTGTAACACCCTGGTTCTGAAAAGACCGTGGCCTCTATGTGACATGCCAATCCCTGGATCGGTTCATTGGCCCACAATAGAGTAAGATGAATAACATAGCAAAATAACCGTGTATCATAGATAACGAAGATCCAGAGTACCATTATTACAATAAAAGCTTAGCCCAAAGCTAGCTAAAATTATTCAGGTAGCAACATAAGCAAGTAAATCCTCCATTCTTCAAATTGCCCACAAGTGAACAAGTGCCGAGTGGAGTACCGTGGCCTATATCGATTACTCAGAATCGGAATAACCTGCAACATGAAACGTAGCAGCCCCGAAGGGTCAATACATGGAATGTATGGCAAGTAGAGCTATTAAAGGAGACAATAGTACTAACATCTACATGCATATTTGGCAAGTGGAGCTGTGTCTGGCTTGCATTTGCAAATACATTTGTCCTACTTTCATAAACAGTTTTTGATTTTTTTTTAAAAGATCCCAATTAAGTTAACCCAACAACATTAAAACAATTATGAAATTTGAATGAGCGAGAAACATGTCATGGAATCAATATCAAGCAACTCAGTTGTCCATAACCGGGGACACGGCTAATCGATTAGATTATACACCCTGCAGAGGTTAGTACACTTTACCCATGTGACTTGGCTAGCCCAGCTCGTACCATCACTCTCATTTTGAGTGGTGATAGGGAGAAGTCCAAGTTGAGACCGTTCGGGAAGTAGCTCCCCAATCCCGACGCGCACCGGTCCATCCTACCAAAATTCTACATCTCTGGATACGCGGGTTCGGGTCACCACAACCTACTAAGTCCAACCAACCGCCCATTCCATTATTGACACATGGTTGTAGACGTAAGCTACACAATAAAGAAGCCAATCAATTTCTCTCGATACCTGGGTGCCTTTCCGCAATGAAACCACCAAAAATTATCAATACCATCACACCCAGGGGATTCATTGAGTAAGTTGTTTTAGTTTTCACAAATCAATACTTTTAGAAACAACTTTCAGTGGTGTAACCCAGCCCTCGTTCATCAAACATGGCTAAGCACATCTACCAACGGTGGTTCATCTACAAGGAAAGCCCTACCACATATTAGGACATAGCATAGCGATAGTATCATCCTACACATGCATCTACAAAATACACGATAATGCATTGCAAATAGTAGGACGATATCATGAACAAAGTAGCATCTACTTGCCTTGGTTGTAGCGGTCGGAAGAACAATCCACACACGAGCAAGCGTTGCACTCGTCACAATCTACACGATACAATTGCAATCATAAACAAACAATCCACAAGCATATGCAACAAAGATGATGCATGAATGCAAGAACGACAAGTGAATTGGTGCTACAGCTGCACCACAACATCCTATTCCATAATACTACCGATTGCATGCATGGAAAATAGTTTTAGCGCTAGGAAAACTATTAAGTAAAAGTAGTGCTCAAAACTAGAGCTAGAACTCAAATAATTCACTACCGGTAGTATACTATTTGTAAAATCTTGGGAAAATTCTACCGCATAGGCATCGCTGATTAGAAACAGTACCAATTAGAATTACTCAAAAGGAATTATAAAACTCCCCGAGTAATTAAAACACTGCAGAAAGCCACTAGACAGTTTCTGCAGAAGTTTTACTGTAAGCCTATCTTTTAATTCATGATGATATTCCCTCATTCCACTGAATCCAGGGACATATTATTTGCAATTTTGGAGTTACAGAACTTATCTTATGGATTTATTAATCTAAAAGACCATTAAAACAAATTAAATTATTACAGTAAACACGTCCTGTAAAAGTTAAATCCAACTTGATATTATTATTCTATTCAATTTTCTGAATCTCTTGATATATTATACGCTATTTTTGGACATACCAATCTTTTACTATGAATTTTTGCAAGTTTACTCGATTTTCTGAAATTTTAATTCAATTTTAAATCACAGGGAATATTCCCTGGGAATATTCCTTCACGACTGCTGGGCATTTCGCAATGACGCAAGCTACGACGAGGCTGGACACGCCGACAGCGGTGACTAGATCGGTACCTCTTCATGGATGCTTTTAACTGGGCGCTTAAATCGATCTGACGGCAACGACGAGGCTTCAACGTTGGCCGGCCTGGGTGACGACGAGCAGCGGCGGCGGATGTCTCGGCGGTGATCTTGGGCGGTGCTCCGACGAGTCCTAGGCGAGGGGAGGTGGCGGACGGGGATCGGGCAAGGACGACGAGTTATCTGGCGTGGACGGCGTCGTGAATTGCTTCCGGCTGCCGGGCGGCGCGGATGGAGACGGCGCTCACACGGAGTTCCGGCGATGAATTTCGCGTCTGATCGCTGCGAGAGGGAAAGTGGGTCGTGAGAATCGATGGAGCACGGGAGCGAGGATAGGGGGACAAAGGGGAGAAGCGGGTGGTCCAGTACCTCGAGCTCGAGCTCGAGCCGAAATAGCGGCGGCGGCGAGATCCAAAGCTTGCTCCGGTGGCGGCTAGGGTTAGGAAAAAGCGGAAACATTGGAGGGGATCGAAGCAGGGGTCTTATATGGGGAGTCTTACGTGCAGGGGGGTCGGATTGGAACCGAATCGGAGCAGATTTCGCGGGGTTTGTTCGGTGGAGATGAACTCGTGTTCATCGTGGATCCCGGCTGGGGAAGGGACGACGCGGGCCCCACGCCGCTGGCAGCGTAGAGTGGAGGCGGGCTGCCGGGTCAAGGCTGCGCTTGGTCGGGCCGGCTGCTTTGCCAAGGCTGCTCATGGGGAGGTGCGCGAGATAAGCTAGAAAGCAGGTGGGCTGGGTCGGGTAGATTAGTCTAGTTATTTTTTTTGTCTGTTTCATTTATTCTTTTCTGTTTTAGTAAATCTTTTGTATATTTTTATTTATAACTCCAAATGGAGTGATTTTAGTCTTCAAATTTTTCTAAAAAAACTGAGGATCAACATAGGATCATATTTGCAACCTTTTTACTATTTTGCAAGTAGTGGATTTATAAATCCTTGCATAGTCATTTGTAGGTGCATTTTGGTGATTCAAAAATAGGGCTTCAATATAGTGTTTTGCAACACAAACTTTCATGAACGTAATGCAATGCTTATGAATGACATGCAAAACCAAATCTAAAATTTGGGATGTGACAGCATCGTCACATAGTCTCTTGCTAGTCTTCGCTTATGCTGCAGCACCTGTTTTGAGTTACAAATATGAGCAACCAAACCAGTATCAAATACCTAAGCACTACTACAACTACTATTCCGATTCATTTTTAATACTTAGTTTATAGTTCTACCTTGGTGGAATGGTTGTACGCTCTGCTGTTTGTAGGTAGACAATTAGTCATGCACAATTTGTATAACTATGGAAGTTCAAGTAATTTTTTTAAAAATTTAACTTGTTAATGCGTTTTTTCTTATTTATTTGCAATTAACTTGCTTGTCTGCGAGACCACATTAGGAATATATATGAAATACAACTATATACGGGATAATGATAAAAAATAGTATAATTTTTACACACACTAAAACAAGGTTTCTGGCAAAATAAATTACATTGTTCTACAAATATAACATACTAGATCATAACCACTTTTTTATATGTGGTGATCAACTTAAATAATTCTATGTCGTAACTGAATTAACACACTGTTAGGAGATCGTACTCATATAATCATGGTCTTTAATTTTCTTCCTTGTCGTCTCTTCGTCCACCATGAATCGCTCTTCATCCACCGGCTGATATCTCGCTGTCGACACATCGTGTATTTGTCCTCCCACTTATTATTCCTATCAGCTGATGGACCTGCCTCCAAATTACGTTTCTAGGATTTATATCCTTTGCATCCTTTACACCCGATGCACAGCCTATCATTGAGAATTTGTTTATCTAAACCGAGGCACTAGGTACTGAATGTTATTCTCTTGTACAACTCGTATTTTACATACCCATATTTTGCTAAGTAACGCTGATTCTCCATTGGCATTGGCTTCCACTCCCATTTGTTATGCATTTCTGAGTCACTTGTCGCTACCTTCGCTCCGTGTATGATGAATCAATGAGTATCCGTCAAGACTATCCATGCGATACCTGTGATTATCACCTTGGAATGTATTTAATATTCCATGTATGTCTACATGGTACTCTTCAGGGATGCAAAACTTTTCTTTCATCAACATCTTTGAATCAATCCTCTTGTCGACGCTAATGAAAGTGATATGTTTTTCCTTGAAAAAATCATGGAGTCCCTGGAATTTCTTCGTGCCCCAGCATAATGATACACTAGGACGTGTTCTCATGGCGAAGTTGTACGATGGCGATGATTTTTCACTTCCTTGAGCAGTATATTGAATGTCTAGTCCAACGTCCTCGCTCTTATCGTGTCCAAATGAAATGTGATTATTAGTACTGCATTCTCGTGAAATGAACACGAAGAATACAGTTTAGAACTTGAATTATTGATTCTTAGGACATGAAAATGTAGGAGTATGGATAATGTAGGAATGCATTTTCTATGTCCATTCTAATCCTCTAGAGATTCATATGACACAATATGTTTGTTTCACCATAGGAAAATCAAGGGATTTTGATAAAATATGTATGGGTTGATGTTTGATTCCTATTTAAACTAGTGAAAAGGACTAATTAGGAAAAACTAGTTCAACTTAATATGGGAAACTATTATATACGAATAAAACAACCTTGACTTCATTTATCTTGTAATCATGCAGAATTCATATGACAATCATTTTAATAAAATCAGACGATAAGTTGGATCAGTACAAACCTCTTCAAGCCAAGCCTCGTACATGGAGAGGATTCTGTGGACCATTGATTCCTCGTTGGTGTATGCCACAGTAAGAACCATCGTGACGAAAGACACGTATTCACCATATAGTTCGTAGTTCATCCCGCACATTGCGCTTGTCGAGAAGATGCTATGAACGACGCCAGTGGTTAGTATCAAATTTATATGAGAATCCATGAACCTTTGATTGAAGACGGGTAAACCTCTTCAAGCATTCCTCTATATCTTTATTTCTGTTGTCTGTCTTGTTAGCATACTTAAGGTTTGCCACGTCTTTGCCGTCGACACCAACTCCTCTGTTTAAAAGTTTTATTCCACTGTATATTTGCATCACTCTCCTGTGGAATCTTTCCAAGGTGTAGTATAAATATAAATTCCTTGTCTAGCTCACATTGACTTGGGGCATTTTGAAAACCTGATGAGCCAATATGTTGGGTGGAAAGGGTGATTGTGTCCGGCCATTGTCTTGTACATCCATCTTTTTTCTGTTTTCTTTACCACAATGGATACAGGGAAAGAGAATCTAATAGTAGAACTTGTTTTCCTTTCATTGACAACTTTCTCAGTCATGTGAGTCTGACCTTGTTTTGTGCAAACAAATGTATGTTTAATCATTTCGCTTGTTTTCTTGGAGTTAAGGCTGGTGTACTTTCTTATAGAAAACCTGTTTTCCTTGCATATAGTGCAAAGAATTGGAAAGCATCTTCTCTTGACTAAAATTCCATTCCTTTTCGGTGTCGTGCATCACCAATTTCATCCACACCTAGGTACTCATTATTAAACATTCTATCCATCTCTAACTCTTCTTCCGTAGTTTCTCCTAGATTAATCTCCTTTTTAGGAATAGTGTCTTCGCACTCGCGCACAGGCTGCTCATTGCTCATTGCTTTCGAGTTGGTGTTAGTGCATATAGTTTCTGTCGGTTCCTATGAACAATAGACATACCGATGACTTGTATTCTCTTCTCTTTATGGGTTCACCGTGGTGGTTGAATCTCTCTTTATTGCATCAGAAAAATTTTCTATCAATGCTTCCAAAAATTCAGACTCTACCGTATTTGTAACGCTGCTTGTTGGCTGCCGAAAAAAAATGTTGCGACCGTTCACTTGCAAATAACTGGCTTATGTGTAATCTGCCATGTGTGATCTTGTCTCCTGAATTTTTATGCTACCTCGTATCCATTATAGATTGTCTTGCTTTCGATTTGTTTCTCATTGTTGCTCAACGCTCTCCTAGCATGGCAATTTTGAATAATCATGCTTTATTTGAGTACATTGCTTATGATGATTGTTTTGGTTTTTTATTCTGTAGAGCTACCAACATACCTCACTAAAGCTTCTCCTTCTGTGCCACTCATTCGCATTCTGACAGCTCTTAGGTTGATGTTTGCGCGTGTCTAACCATTCTATGTTGAAGGATTCATGAGGATTCTCTGGCTTGCAGGAGCTACTTGCACTGTATCTGATGTTTTCTCGCTGTACCTAAACTGAATGTTGGTTACTACATCTGTGTCCTTTGATGTCCTTGTCTGTGCATAAGATGCTGCAGTAGTACCACTATTTTGTTGCATTGAAACCATCACATCAACTTGCACCAGACAAAACCAAAATACAATAAAATGATGATTAGTAGTACTCATGAAACATTATTTTGATTTTTCATTTTTTACTAATGGAAATAGCAAACTCACCAAACTATTCTCATTACACTTGGCATCTTTCAATTTACAATGAGTCTTGGATGCACTGTTGCCTTTAACTGATCCACCTAATTGATCTTGGCATCGTAGCGTTGTTCTACCACTAGGGTTTCTAGAAATTACTTGTGGAGCAGACATTATGATGTTAATTTTTTCTAGCTTTGGCTTCAAGTTTGCACGTCCTACGTTACATCTCCGTATAGTTTTTGTTGACGCCGCGAGAGGTTTCAGTTTCTTCTCACGCTCTTTATCCCACTTATCGTATAGTTCTCTAAGACGTATCTGCCATGATATAATGAATATAGTAGCACCATAATTATTCACGGTCAATATTTTGATATTTAAAGCATTGAAATCAAAAAAAATTGGGATATTATTCTTAAAAGTATATATACCATCCTGAATTCACGTGCAACACGTTCTTCTACACCTGGAGCTTGGAATTTTGCACCTTTCATCATCTCTATTTCAGCCAATGTATGATCATTCAAATGAGATAACCTGGGTCCCTGCAGAATTTTGAAATTTTGTGTAATGGAGCATATATCGCATTCTCTACATTTAGTGAAAAAAATAACACACCGAGAAAAAAGCAGCACTCTGCTTGTGTATCTGTCACATCAACAGTTATAATATATCTGCTATATAACCGATATAAGTACGCTCCAATGCAAACACAATCAGTTGAAATATGTATGCTGATATATTTTGAAATTTACTGTGGTATTATTTCCTTCTTATATCTTTTCTGCAACAACCACCAACAACCTTGCTGATTATATACATAATAATAAATAGTATTTGTCAGGAATAGCTAAATTATTTTTAGAGCATAGTTTTATTTTACATCGACTGAACTTCTCATTGTAGTGTATAATCTCTTCCTATTAAGTGTACAAAGTAATACATTACTTTGATAGAAATGAACGAATTGGTGTAGCCTACAATTGATGTGATTCACTATGAAAAAGTTTTTGTGATTAACATAGTGCCATCTCGCTTCTCAAATTACATGCGAGTAAATGGTTATGTAGCTTCAGATATAACTATTTCTGCTATATCAATTGTACTATACTATTATGGCTATTAGACGATTCCCATGACTATAGTAATTATGCTCCGTGCTTTAAATCTTGGAAGTTATATCTTCGTTGAATCTCAAGATAAAAATCAGCTATGTTGTTCACAAAAAAAAAAAAAAAAAAAAATCAAATTGTTGAATTGTCGCTACAATGTAGCTGCCGGCCATGTCTACCATTTTGAACTTAAATATTTGGAGACGAAGTACAAGCTGAATTGCCTTATCACATATATACCTAGAATTTAAATAATTTGAGCAGATTCGATCTCTGGTTACCTAATTTGTGGCGCTAGTGATGACGACGTCCCTCTACTTTTCCTTGCCTTGCTGAGATGGAAATATCCTACTGCTTGTATTGAAGCGTGGTTCAAATTTTCCCGAGATCGACATGCGGGCAGCGGCGGCTGCTGCCCTAAATCGATATGAGAAAGTTATGGGTTGTTCCAGCATCAGCTGGTTATAATAGTTTGAAGAAGATACGTTTCCTACCTTCCCTTCCTTCTTTAAACACCAACGATGGGTGGAAAGGTTTTATCTCAATAAAACAAGTTGTCTGACAAGTGGGTCATAATTCAGTACGAAAATGCATTACCCATTTTCCAAGAAGAACACTTCAATATTGATAGCGACATATATGCGGGGTCTATGGTCGTACCAGTTCTTCGCCAGGGGAGAGGTAGTACATTTGTACTGGGTTTCGTGGCTTTGTTTATCTGTTTTGCATTGCACATATACAACCAACAATGTGCACCGAGATGCACTGCTCGTATACAGCATATGAACTGACCTGAGTGCTTTGTGATACTTCTTTTATAATGCCATGCACAACGAGATGCAATGCCCGTGAACTATATATGAAGTCCCTTACAAGTGCTTCATAATGCACTGACCATAAAAATAATATTAACTTCCTTCTAAATGCTTCATAATGTGTTGTACGCATGGTCAAGATAACAGTCTTTGGCAAAGGTAATCGATCGTGTAATGCAACCCACCTTCTATGCAATGACATGTACCGCCTGCGCACATAGCATGCACTTCGTAAAGTTACCCACTCCAAGTAGAGTTCTGACATGTCGGGTCTTGGTTCAATAATGAGGACCTTTACGTTTCTCACCTACTGTGCACTATTTGGTGAAATATAATATGAAATGATAGTGTACTAGCCGTGCAGTGCAATCCCACCTGCTATGCACACCGAGATCCACTGCTGGTATACCAATCATGCCCTGCTCGTTGAGTGCTTCGTCATACTGTTATTATAATTCCATGCACACGAGATGCACTGCCCTAAAGCTCTATATGAACTGCCTTACAAATGATTTGTAAACTGTTGTGCGCAAAGGTCCAAGATAACATGCGATGGCAGTGCACTTACCATACAATGCACCCCACATGCTAAGCACACTCGTATGCACTGCAGGTAAACAAAGTATGCACTGCCTACGGAGTGCTTCAGGATACTACTACTATAATGCGGTTAAAAACAAGTATGCACTTCCATTGAAGTACATATGAACTGCCTTCTAAATGCTTCATAAGATGTTGTACCCACGGTGCAAGACAAGATTCTATGGCAGTTCAATGACTGTGCAATGCACCACACCTGTTATGCATGTCCAGGTGCACTTCCCGTGTACATAGTATGCACTACCAAAAGTTATCCGTATCAATGTAGACTTCTGATATGTGGGGTCTTGGTTCAATAATGAGGAATTTTTCGTTTCTCACCTACTCTGCACTGCTCGGTGAAAGATAATATGAAATTGCAATGTACTAGCCGTGCAATGCAATCTAACCTGCTATGCAAACTGAGATGCACTGCGCGTTGAGTGCTTCGTGATACTGTCATTATAATGTCATGCACAATGAGATGCACTGTCCGGGAACTGTAGATGAACGCCTACGAAATTCTACCTAAACTACTGCGCGCAAAGGTCCAAGATAACATGCGATGGCAGTGCACTTACTATATAATGCACCCCACATGCTATACACACTTGTATGCACAGCTAGTAAACAAACTATGCAGTGCCTAAAGAGTGCTTCAGGATTAAAAATAGGTATGGACTATCCATGAAGTATATATGAACTGCCTCTAAATGCACTGCTACATAGCAGGTGTTGTACGCACGGTGCAAGACAAGAATCTATGGCAGTGAAATGATCGTGCAATACACCCCACCTGCTATGTACACCGATGTTCACTTCCCATGCACATAGCATGCACTGCCAAAAGTTATCCGTACCAAAGTAGAGTTCCGACATGTGTGGTCTTGGTTCAATAATGAGCACCTTTTTGTTTCTCATCTACTGTGAACTACTCGGTGAAAGATAATATGAAATGACATTGTACTATCCGTACAGTGTAATCCCACTTGTTATGCACACCGTGATGCACTACTAGTATACCAATTATGCACTGATCGTTGAGTGCTTCGTCATACTTTCTTATAATGCCATGCACACGAGATGCACAACCCTAAAGCTCTAGATGAACTGCCTTAGAAATGCTTTTGTAAACTGTTGTGCACAAAGGTCCAAGATAACATACGATGGCAGTGCACTTACCGTACAATGCACCCCGCATGATACGCACACTTGTATGGACTACAGGTAAATAAAGTATGCACTGCCTACGGAGTGCTTCAGGATACTACTACTATAAGGCGGTTAAAAACAGGTATGCACTGCCCTTAAAGTATATATGAACTTCCTACTAAATGCTTCATAAGGTGTTGTTCGCATGGTGTAAGACAAGATTCTATGACAGTTCAATGACCGTGCAATGCACCCCACCTACTATGCACGGCGAGGTGCACTGCCCGTGTACATAGTATGCACTGCCGAAAGTTATCTGTATCGAAGTAGACTTCTAACAGGTGGGGTCGTGGGTGAATAATGAGGACCGGTTCGCTTTCACCCATCGTAATCGCTTGGTGAAAGATAATATGAAATGGCAGTACTACCCGGCAATGCAATCCCACCGCTATGCACACGAGATGCACCGCCGTTGAGTGCTTCATGATATCATTGTCGCTCGGATTGTCGACAAGTATGCCATAGGGGTCCTAGTGGCATTGGAAGGATGGGGTGAGACGGATGTTCCAGGAGCGGTGAGCACAAGTTTACCCAGGTTCAGATCCGACTGTGGTGATCGGATCCTACTCCTGCTAGCAACCCAGTAATATATCGGTGTAAGCCGGATGTTACAGCGGATTACAAGAGAGGTTCGCCTGTGCGAGCTGATTGTTGTGTACAATTGATTGGTTGCCCTAAAGGCTCCCATAGGCCGGTTTATATAGTCACCGGGGCCTATGGTTACAGGGAGAGACCTATCCGGCTATGTTACAGAGTCGGTAACTACGTACAACTTGGACTACAAGTAATACTACATGCCTAAGTCGGTAACTCTTCTGGGCCTTGTCGTAGCCGGAACTGGATCCTCCTTTTTCTCTGACTATGCCACCAGTGAAGCAAAGCTCAAATCCGTTGGTGGGCCACCCTGGTCAGTGAGTCTTGTGGGTATACCAGAAAAGTATATCCCCAAGCCTCCTGAAGTCTCCAAGATTCGAAGTAAGATAAATCGTCTAGCTTGATGGTTTCTTCGTCTTGAGAATCTTGAAGGGTTCCCGTATACTTATTTCATTGATGTAGGATTCCGAGTCAATCGAGGCGAATATATCTTGCTCTGACCTTAATCTTTTCCCTGCTTGGTTCGAAACATAAACCGGATTTTACAGCAGCGTGCTGCCTGACAACTTTACAGGCCGGGTCCTGTCTCTGACAGGTTTTCCATCAGCCCGACCATTGGTGGGTCCATTCCTTACGAAACAGAACGCCGTTTTAATGCCTGCGTGAAATTCGAGGGGGCGAAAGAGTCGCGAGGAAGCCAACTCCCCTCTTCGACACGCTGCGTGAGCATCGCGCGCCTCACCGCATTTAATCTTGGAGAGACAACAAAGACAGAGAAAACACTTCTTCTCAGAATCACCTCTCTGTCGATTCATTCATTGATTCCTCGTACTCCTCGAGCTCTTCGCACCAGTTCCCATCTACGCACCATATGAGAATAAATCTCTGCCTCCCCCACCAGCCCATCTTCCTACAAGATCTATGGCTTCTGCCCCATCCTTAGGAGCAGCAGCGGCGGGTTCGTCGGTGGCGGAAGAGAAGAAAATGTGGGGTCTTTGGATCCCCAGTGCCATGGACAACGCAGAGCTCCAAGACATGGAGGATGAGGGGTTCATCATCGTCGGTGCGTGGCGGAGCGCCTCAAGACACGCCATCCCCGCTCCGCTCGATGGCGAGAGGGTGCTATTCTGCACTCACATCGACCGTGGCCTCAACTTGCCACTGTCGGACTTCTTCGTCGAGGTCCTCAATCACTATGGTGTGTAACTCCATAATCTTCCACCCAACTCTCTGCTTGAGCTTAGTGCTCACGCAACTTTGTGCGAGGGGTTTCTTGGCGTTAGGCCAAGTCTCACCCTTTTCCGGTACTATTGTGGTACCTGGAAGAATTCCATCAGTGTAGGCGTGCCTTATGTCACTGACACTCTTAGCTTAGTCCTTAGGAGAAATCGGATCTATCCTAGGATTAATGCTAGTGAGTCCGTCAAATGCTGGGCCGGAACTTTCTTCTACCATAAGGATATTCTGGCTCCAGGAAAGCCGGAAGGTCTTGCGGCGTTGGTCAACGACGCCGCTCCCCACCAAGATTCATGGGATGCGGAGGCGCCGGAGCTGTCGGATATTTTGATCCTTGCCAAGAGGTGGATCGAGTATTTGATGAAGCATGAGGGACTCCGTGGATCCGACTTGATCCACTGCTGGCTAGAGCGCCGGATTCAGCCTCTTCAACATTACGGAGACCGCCTCATGCACCATATCACGAGCGACAAGAAGGACAAGATGAGGGTCAGTTCTAGCCGGCTCGCGTAGAAGTACTAGAAGACCCTCATGCAATATTTGATCAAGGAAAGAGTGGAACGGAATGTTTCGGAAGTTTCCCTGAAGATGTACACGACCAATCGTCCTCTAACTCCGGTGAATATTTCGACTCTGCTTTTGCGTTTCGTCATTCTTTTCGGTTCTTTCTCCGACTCTATTTTCATCGATGCTTTTTGATTTTGTCAGCTCAAGAAAATCTCCGAGTCCGAATTAGCTCCACTAGAGGGCTATACTTCAGACGACCCGGAGGCGATAGAAGATGATGAGGTGCAAGAAGTTCCTGCCCTGCCTCCAAGAAGCGCAAGGCGAAGGAAGTTGCGCTGCTGGTAGCCAAGTGCTGCCAGTAGTTAAAAAGTAAGCACTTCACCTTTCATTTTTAGTACTCCTGTACCTTTATTTATTTCCAGAGCACACCTAAATTTTAGGGTTTTTGTGTTCTAGAGCTAACTCAGTGTTGAAGAGCAGTAAAGCCGGACAGCAAGCCGAGCAAGCAGATGCGTCAGCAGAAGCTTGTTATCTCCCCTGCTATGCCGCCGTCGACTCCATCCACTACTCCATCAGCATAGGGAGCTTCTGCATTCCCTGATGCTGACAAGATCTCGAAAGCTCTGGTCACCGGTGATGACCAGGCAACTAACAAGGGTGAACCTGTAAAGGATAATGATCCCATGGTAATGACCACAGGAATAGTGGATAAGGTTGTTGACTGATCTGTCCTTGGCCTCAAGATGAAATAAAAGGAAGAGATTCTCAGGCTGGCCCAATCCAGTCTTGAGAAGCAAACCTTGACTCCAGAGGTAGTGTAACATCCCAAAAATATTAAACTTGAATCATCAAACTCTAATCATCAAAATTTAGGATTAACAAAAACTTTTCTAAATAAAAATATGAAAGCATGCATGTGTGTATGCATTCCAATTTGGATTCTTTTGAATTACCTTGCTTGTGTGTTTAAATGACAGTTCAAAATTGAATCTATATCATATGGGAAGATCCCACTTTTGCAAAAACCACTCAAACAAGCTCAACTTTCAAAACCCAAGCATCCACAGACTCACCAGTACATGCCTAGCACACCCACCAAAAATCTTTTCAAAATTCAAAACTTGAATTCATGCGGCCATTTCATCAAACACCTTGCTGATTCAAATCAAACAAAATCAAAACACTATTGTGTGCAGTGTTTTGGGCCTAACTTGTTCCCTCTCTGGACACCACTAGCCTTAGTAGATCATATAACAACCTTAACTAATCACTAGCCCCATTGTAAGCTTGACAATGTCATCAATGGTGAACAGCCGAGAACACCCATGTCACCCCAGTGTGGACAGCAGGCTAGAGGAAGAACTAGCCGTGCCAACCTTGTCTGGGAGGTAGCCCATGCCTCACCGCCCCCTCTCGACCAGCCCTGGCTCACAGACAGCAGCCATAACCGCCAGGAACGCCGCGCCCGTGCCGCTGACGACCATGCCGACGTGCACCGCAAAGCACACACCGTTCCCACGCAACCCAACCACCTCGAGCCCTCGCCGCCCGCCCACATGCTCCCCACCGTCCTAGGAGACCGCCAGACATGCCCATTTCACCGCCTGCACTTATAGCCACCGCCGGGCGTCAAGATGCCGCCTGCCTTGAGAACATCGAGCTGTGCACTGCTTGCCACCGCCCCTACACACGCATTAAAGCCATAGAGCATCGCTAGGAGACCACCGATCAACCGCCACCCTCGACCATGCCTCTAGCAGCCCGTAGCCATGTCGCCACCGTTGCCTGCCCATCACATTCGGTCTCGTAGTAGAGACTATAAATAGAGGCCTCCCCCGCTCAAACTCTTCACACCATCTCACTCCCCTCTCCTCACTGATCGTTCCACCCCGTTCCCGGAGCAAGGCGAGCAGCGCATCGCCGGAATTTGGCCGGAGCCCGCCGCTGCTGGAGAAGAAGGAAGCCAGCGATTGGAGCCGCCCAGGAGAAGATGCCGGTACCAGGAGGTTCGCTGTCGTCGACTTTGTCGTTCGCCCGCCTCGCCGACCCTCGCCTGAGCCCCGGTGAACCTCCCACGACCCCCACCTGCCGCGTTAGGGTTTTGTCTCGCCGGCGCTGCCCGACGTGGACGATGAACCAGAGCCGTTGGATTAGAACTAGATCCAACGCACCACGTTGCCCCATACCGCTTCGCACCCCCCATCTCACTGACGCGTGGGGAGAGCAACTTAACCAGCCTGCGTAAGCACTGTGCGTAGCAGGCCGGCCCATTTTCTCTTCCCGCGCAGCTCACTCGTTTGAATTTGGATTTTTCCATTTTCAATCAAACACAGTTCTGTACCTAGTTTCAAAAATCAACCCAGCTCGATTCAGTGAACCAAATTGAATGAAATAAATTTTGTTAGAAAGGTCTAGAAATTCTGAATCCAAGACCGTTGGATTCAAATCATTTGGATCTGTAGATCACCCTTGGTAAAAATAACAAGGTAGAATCTTTTCCGCATTCAAACATTTTTCAAATTTAAACCATAATAGCTTTTGAGTTGATTCCAGCTCTTAAAAATCACAATTGATCATACCTTTCAGAATATATAAAAATATATGGGTTTACATACAGAAATAACGTTCAAGTAATAAAAGAATGCCACATAGGCATTTCTAGTCAATTATTTTATCTAAATAAAAAGGTTAAACCTTATTAAATTGTGACACCACTTTAAATCACATTCCCATGAACTGAAATATGTGGTGATGACATGTGTCAACATGATCCCATGCTTGGTTTGGAGAATATTAAATCTTAAGTAGTTTTTCAATGAGTAGAAATTACTTTTCTAAAAATAAAATCATTAAGTCAAGTGCTTGTAATGTTAGTGATGATGCTAGATCATCTATAGAACCCCTTTGTGTGATGATTGAAAGTAGTTAAGTATTTTTTGGTGATTGTGTACCTCGTATTTATTTATAGACGCTAGTACCGACCAACGATACGAGGAGGAAGGAGGATACTACGAAGAAGAAGCCAAGGAGAACTTCAACCACTGCTCTGCACAAGGCAAGCCAATACTTGCAATCTATTAACTTAGCAAGCTTATACTGATACTGATGCAAGCCTAATACTACTAGTTGAATGTGCAAGCTAACACTTGCAAGATATTATACTTTAGCAAGAATTACCATGCCAACCATATGCCTTAAGCATATGTGGTTATACCCACTTGATAACCCCATCCTAATTTTACTTGCAAGCTTTTTACTTTATGTCTTTATCAAAGCTTTCTTTTAGAGTTTACTTAAGTGACTTGTAATTCTAGGAAGATAAATGAAGGTTGCATAAAGAGCATAAATTTTGGCCTAAGCTAGATAATCTTGATGTCATCCTAAGGCATGAGATTGAACTTAGTTGAAACCCGACTAGTTTACCACCCCTTAGTAGTACTTACCCCCACTTGTAGATGCTAGTGCTAAGCATAAAACTTGATCAACTTTAGATGGGAATACTTGATGAATATGGTTATGAAAACCATGGAATGATGGATCATTCTATTGAGATGTTTTGACATGTGTTTCCGAACACTATATGATTTTGACGATGAAAATGTTGAGGCTTGAGCCTTAGCCCTTTATAAAACTAATGGTTGTTTGGATGCAATAACATTCCAATTTTACCGTATAGCCACAATACCCAAAAATTGGGTAGGGCTTGACTGGAAACTTATATACCTTAGTATTGGTTCCCTCATGGCCAAGGTCTGAGCTGAGGCTACCTTGTGAAGATTGTCCACCTATGAAGTACCCAAGATGACAGTTGGTAATGGTTGGGAGGCCAAACTCACAGGAGAGGTGCTTATACTAGGGCGTGTAATTGAAATGTTAGGATTGATTATCCGCATACTGAGTATGGTGACTTCAGGATTTGTTCCTGACGAATGTATCGAATGTTGTGGTGAAAGTGTACAATCTCTGCATAGTGTCAAACTATTCGAATAGCCGCGTCCACGGTTATGGACAGTTGGAGTGGCCATATTGTTCCCCCGTCAGATATTTTCAAAATGACTTATGAAATGAATTGAGACTTTGACTTGACCACAACAGAGTTGTGATATGAAATACAAGTTCCCACTTAGGTGTTATAATACTTCAACTAGCTTTCTTCATTTCTAAACTTAGTAGAGGTAAATCTGGCTTTTTGCAAAACAACCCTAGAGCTTAGTGTCCTACTACAAAAACCCCCCTTCACTTGTTAGTATGAGTTTGCGAGTACTTAAAGAGTACTCATGGCTTTGTCCCTGCTATTCCTGCATGTACTATGAACATGAGTACCAGATGATGGACCTCGTGAAGGTTACAACTAGGATCATCTCCATCGTCAAGATTGCTCATGACCTCAAGATGGAGCTCGCCAATGCTACCTTTATTATTACGTTTCCGCTGCTTGAATTGTATAGCTGGATCATGAGATCCTTATTTGTGTAAGACCTTATGTATGGTTTGTAATGGATGATGTGTGGTATCGATTTCTGTTATGTCTATAAAATGGTAATCCCGGATTGCGAGGCATAACATCCGGGATTAAAAATCCGGGTGTGGACAGGTAGGGAGCCAAGAAGAGGAGGACGTCAAGCTGGTTAGCTTCCTGGACCAAATTTTGGTCCGGGATGCGAAAATCGCATCCGACGAACATCCATAGATGGATTTTCCGTACCTCACTGTCAACACCCGGATTTTTAATTACAGATGCTTGTTATGCCATACATCGCAATCCCAGGATTACCATTTTTGCGAGACATAACAGATTGGATATCACAGTACATCATCCATTACAAACCATACAGAAGGTCTTACACAAATAAGGATCTCATGATCCAAATCTTAATAAAATTCAAGCAGGGGAATAACATAATAGTAACGATAGCATAGGCGAAGCTCCATCTTCAGGGTCACAGGGAATACTGACGATGGGAGATGATCCTAGTTGTTGTAACCTTCACGCGGTCAGTCATCCTGATAATCCTCTTCATAGTCTAGCCACGGGAATCGCTAGGGACAAAGCCATGAGTACTCTTTAAGTACTCGCAAACTAATACTAACAAGTGAAGTGGTTTTGAATAGGATATACTAAGCTCTAGGGTTGTTTTGCAAAAAGCCATATTTACCTATACTAAGTTCAAAAGCAAAGAAAGCTAGTTGAAAGTTTTATAACACCTAAGTGGGAACTTGAATTTCATATCACAACTCTGTTGTGGTCAAGTCAAAGTCACAAATCATTTCACAAGTCCTTTTGAAAACATCTGACGACGGAACAGTATGGCCACTCCAACTATCCATAACCACGGACGCGACTATTCGAATAGTTTGACACTCTGCAGAGATTGTACACTTTCACCCCAACATTCGATACATCCGTCAGGAACAATCCTAAATTCACCATACTCAGTATGTGGATAATCAATCCTAACCTTTCAATTACACGCCATAGTATAGGCAAGTCTCCTGTGAGTTTGGCCTCCCAACCATGACCAACTGTCATCTTGGGTACTGCATAGGTGGACAATCTTCAAAAGGTAGCCTCAACTCAGATCTTGGCCACAAGGGAACCCATACTAAGGTTTATAAATTTCCAGTCAAGCCCTACCCAATTTTTGGGTATTGTGGTTGTACGGTAAAATTGGAATGGTATCGCATCCAGACAACCATCAGTTTTATAAAGGGCTAAGGCCCATGCCTTAACATTTTCATCATAAAAAATCATCTGGTGTTCGGAAACACATGTCAAAATATTTCAGTAGAATGACTCATCATTCTAAGGATTTCATAACCATTTTCACAAAGTATTCCCATCTAAAGTTGATCCAGTTTTCAGCTTAGTACTAGAATCTATAAGTGGGGGTAAATACTAATGATGGGTAATACACAAGTGTGTCTTATCTAAGTAAAATCTCATGCCTCAGGATAACGTCAAGATTATCTAACTTAGGCCAAATTTTATGCTCTTTATGCTACCTTCAATTATCTTTCTAGAATTTGAAAAGGACAGCCTTCGTTTTATCCAAATTTTGACTTTTTTGGTTCTTTCCCAGCCCCCCTGAATCTTTCAACTCTTCCACTTCTGAACCTCGCCTCGAGCGCATTAAGCTTTTTGGAGATGTCTTGTTTGACTTCCGCCAAACTCTAGAAGAGGCTGGCGAAGCCGTCAAGCTTTCCGACTTGCACACAATGTCAGTGCATGAGGTGAGGGACAAAGTTAAGGAGATTCCTGTAACATCCCAAAAATACCAAACTTATATCATCAAACCCTAATCATCAAGATTAGGTCTAACAAAAACTTTTCTAAGTAAACCCATGAATGCATGTATATGTGTATGCATGGATTTTGAATTTCTTTAAAAACCACCTTGTTTGTGTGATCCATTGCTTGTAAAATGTTTCTTAGATGAAATGAACATCATCTAAAACATTTCCCACACTTTTCTTAAAGACAAGTAAATCAAAACAAATATATTAAGTGAATGGTCATTTTGACCAATTTAACTCCCATGCCTACTTTGGCTGTCCCAAACTTTCAAAACCTAACAGAAACTTTTCTGGATCTTTGCACCCCTTGAATGTACTCATAACAAAGTATCAAGGCCCACTTTGTGATCATCCAGAAACTTTCAAATGCATAGTTTAAATGACAATTCAAGATTTAATCTTCTTCATATGGGAAGATCCCACTTTTTCAAAAACCACTCAAACAAGCTCAACTTTCAAAACCCAAGCATCTGCAGACTCACCAGCACCAATCTAGCAAACCCACCAAAAATCATTTCAAAATTCAAAACTTGATTTCATGCGGCCATTTCATCAAACAGGTTGCAGACACAAATCAAACAAAACATCAAACACTATAGTGTGCAGTGATTCTTGCCTAACTTGTTCCCTAGTTAGCTCACACACAACTCAGTAGATCATCTAGAAAGATTAGCCCAACACTAGCACCCCTGTGAGCTTGACATTGCCATTAATGGTGAACAGCCGAGCACCTCAATGCCACCCCATAGTCGACAAGCAGTTAGAGGAAGAACTAGCTGTGCCAACCTTGTCTTGGAGGCAAACCGTCCATCGCCACTCCCTGTCCTAGCCGCGGCGTTGCCAAGCCTCGACCACGCGCACAAGCCACGCCTGCACCATGCCGAAGGCGGCGCCAGAGCGCCACCCGTGACTAGCGTCCACGCATCAAGGCCGCCTCACCGCGCACACACGATCACCACCCACCCAGAGACCGCCAGACATCCCCATTTACCGCCCGCGTTATACAACCACCGCCTCGTCAAGACGCCGCCACAGCAGAGCACCGGCCGTTCTGCACTAAACCACACCACACCATGCCTCGCGACCATGTTGTTGAGCATCGCTGGAGACACAAAGACCGTCCCCTACCCTTGCCCATGCCATTAGTCACCAGAACGTCGCCCCGACGAGCTCACCGTATGCCCGATGGTCCCTCGCCGACTATAAATAGAAGCCACCCCGCACGATTTATTCACACCATCTCCCTCTCCTCACCGACTGCCACACCATTCTTAGAGCAAGGCGAGCACCACCTCGCCGGAATTTCACCGGAGCCCGCCGCCTCTGGAGAAGAAAGGAGCCAGCGATTGGAGCCGCCCCAGGAGAAGCCACCGGTACCAGGAGGTTCGCCGTCGTCGACTTCGTCGTTCGCCTGCCTCGCCGACCCTCGCCCGTACCCCGGTGAGCCCCTAGCACCCCTCACTGGCCGCGCTAGGTTTCGTTCTCGCCGGAGCTGTCTCGCATCGACGATGACCCACAGCCGTTGGATTAGAACTAGATCGAACGATCCACGTTGCCCCATACCGCTTCGCCCAGCCCCGTGTCACTGACGAGTGGGGACACCCACTTAAGAAGCCCGCGGGAGCACTGCGCTTAGCAGGCCGGCCCAGTAACATTTCCCGCGCAGCCCGGCAATTCAAATTAAACCTTTTCTTTTTAAATTCAAACACACTTTTGTACCCAACTTCAAAAATCAACCCAGGTCGATTCAGTGCACCAATTTGAATGAAACCAATTTTTTTTGGAGAGGTCCGTGAATGCTTAATCCAAGCCCGTTGGATTCAAGTCATTTGGATCTGTAGATCACCCATAGTAAAAATAACAAGGCAGAAGCTTTTCTGCATTCAAACATTTTTCAAATTTAAACCATAAAAGCTTTTGAGTTGATTCCAACTCTCAAAAATCACATTTAACCATACCTTTCAGAATATATAAAAATATATAGGTTTACCTGCAGAAATAATGTTCAAGGAATAAAAGAATGCTTCATAAGCATTTCTACCCACTTTAATTAATTAAAATAAAAGGGTAAAACCTTATTAAATTGTGACACCACTTTAAATCACATTCCCATGGACTACAATATGTGGTGATGACATGTGTCAACATGATCCCATGTTTAGTTTGGAGAATATTAAATCTTAAGTAGTTTTTCAATGAGTAGAAATTACTTTTCTAAAAATAAAAAAAGATTTAACCCAAGCCTTAACCTTGTAAGGTTAGAGATGATGCTAGATCATCTATAGGACCCTTGTGTTTGATGATTGCAAGTACTTAAGTATTGTTTGGTGATTGTGTACCTCGTATTTATTCATAGACGCTAGTACCGACCAAGGATACGAGGAGGAAGGAGGATACTACGAAGAAGAAGCCGAGGAGAACTTCAACCACTGCTCTGCACAAGGAAAGCTAGTAACTATGCAAGCTGATATTATACCAATGCAAGCTACCACTTGCAAGATACTATACCTATGCAAGCTTATACTCATATTGATGCAAGCTAACCCTTTCCAGATACCCTACTGATGCCACAAACCCATACTTGTGATATGACTACTATATGCCTTAAGCATATGTGATCATACCCACTTGATAAACCAGTCCTAGTTTTATGTGCAAGCTTCTTACTTTATTTCTTTATCAAAACTTGCTTAGAGTCTACCTAAGAGTTTGGTAGATACTAGACAGTTGTGCTGAAGGTTGCATAAAGAGCATAAAATTTTGCCTAAGCTAGAAACCTTGATATCAACCTAAGATATAAGGTTGGACTTAGTAAAACTCCACTAGTTACCACCCCTCATTAGTATTACCCCCACCTGTAGATGCTAGTGCTAAGCATAAAACTTGATCAACTTTAGATGGAAATACTTGGTGGAAAAATGGTTATGAAAACCTTGGAATGATGGATCATTCTATTGAAATGTTTTGGACATGTGTTTCCAAACACTTGATGATTCTGGTGATAAAAATGTTGAGGCATGAGCCTTAGCCCTTTATAAAACTGATGGTTGTCTGGATGCGATACCATTCCAATTTTATCGTACAACCACAATACCCGAATATTGGGTAGGGCTTGACTGGAAACTTATATTCCTTAGTATTAGTTCCCTCACGGCCAAGGTCTGAGCTGAGGCTACCTTGTGAAGATTGTCCACCTGTGCAGTACCCAAGATGACAGTGGTCATGGTTGGGAGGCCAAACTCATAGGAGAGGTGCTTATACTAGGGCGTGTAATTGAAATGTTAGGATTGATTATCCGCATACTGAGTATGGTGAATTCAGGATTTGTTCCTGATGTATCGAATGTTGTGGTGAAAGTGTACAATCTCTGCAGAGTGTCAAACTATTCGAATAGCCGCGTCCGCTGTTATGGACAGTTGGAGTGGCCATACTATTCCCCCGTCAGACTTTTCAAAATGACTTGTGAAATGAATTGAGACTTTGACTTGACCACAACAGAGTTGTGACCTGAATTACAAGATCCCACTTAGGAGTTATAAAATTGTGACTAGCTTGGAACTTATTAGAGATAAACCTGGCTTTTTGCAAAACAACCCTAGAGCCTAGTGTCCTATTATCCAAAAACCCCTTACCTGTTAGTATTAGTTTGCGAGTACTTAAAGAGTACTCATGGCTTTGTCCCTGGCTATTCCCATGGCCAGACTATGAAGAGGAGTACCTCAAAGATGGACCCTAGGAAGGTTACGACAACTAGGATCATCTCCCATCGTCAGCATTGCCTGTGACCCCGAAGATGGAGCTTCGCCTATGCTACCGTTATTATTACGTATTCCGCTGCTTGATGTTGTATTAAGAACTGGATCATGAGATCCCTATTTGTGTAAGAACTTATGTATCATTGTAATGGATGAAGTACTATGGTATCCAATTCTGTTATGTCTCGCAAAAATGGTAATCCTGGGATTGCGATGTATGGCATAACAGGCATCTAGGATTGAAAAATCCGGGTGTTGACAAGTTGGTATCAGAGCCATCCTGACCATAGGAGACCCTAGTTAGATTGGACGTTGACCCAAAAACTTAGTTTCAAAACCAAAGAATAAAAAAAATATTTACGAAAACTTATTCTCATTCTTACCTCTTTAATTCTTTCATAAAACTTCATGTTCCTCAAAAACTCTTGCCAAATAGATAAAATTTTGACACACTTGATCACTCTGCTAATCTACTCATCCTCTATTTTTATAGATGGACATGAAGTACAGCAAGTTTTACCAGCTTGGGTATGGAGGAGACCTTATCTTTGAGAGGGATCTGGATCAGCTTTCGGAACTTCTGGAGCGTTCGCATCCCGAGTTCTTCAGAGCTCAGCTCAATGATCAAGGAGGAGAAGATCTGCAGTGGCTAATTGTTGCGAGTCTCCGAGGAAAGATTGAACCTCCCACTGTGGAGGGAATTCAGTTTACCTTGAGGGAAAACAACTAGCTCGATGGACTTGCCAGAGCAATGCAGGAAGCTCTTTCCTGTCTGTGTGGGCAGAGCATCAATCAAATCAAGGGTACTCGCTTTGAGTTTTTCCCAAGGCGTGATGCAAATGGCCAACCATTGGAAGCCCCATACCACCCCAAGCTGAAGACTCAATTGGACCACCTTAGCTTCATGATGTATGATCGTCAGCAGGAATTGGACAACTGCCGTGACTATTGCAACCACAAGTCTGCCATCATCAAGATGAAGGATCAGACCATAGCCATGCTAGCAAAGGATCGCAAGTCTCGTTGCCATAAGCTTGACAAGAAGGAGCGCATTGTTGCCCGTCTTCGCCATCGCATCTCATCTCTAGAAGAGACCATCCACGAGAGAGACATGCAGTTAGAGGAAAGGGAGAATGCCTGAGAGGATCTTCGTGGAGACCCTTACTCCTATCTCAGCGATGACGATGATTTTCTGGAGGATCAGGCCATGGACTTCTTCACCAATGAGGATGATTTCGCCTTCATCGATGATGCTGAAGATGATGAAGCCACAGACTCCGAGGAGTAGTAGCACTGAGCACTAGCGTAGTGAGTAGTAGTCGGTCCCGCTGTATCGTAGTTTCCAGAATGGTTCTTAAAACCATCTGTTTTTCCTTGTTGTGGTGTGTGTTGTACTGTGTGCTATGATTGAATGAAAAAGCAAGTTGCTAGAAAAATCTGAGTCAAACATTTAAATTTTTTCAAAAACCCAAAACCTTAGAAATTTCTCTCTTTTCTCATGATCTATATCAATCTTCAGATGCCACGTGGAGGAAGTGGTTCAGCCCCGGACCCGATGTTGCAGATCCTGCAAATGTTGACTTCACCGTTTGAAAGAGCGAACGCCGCCAACCTAGCCACTCTGCAACAGATAGCCCAGCTAGCCCATAATAACCAAGGCCATGGAAATCAGGACAACCACGGATCTAAGCTCAAGAATTTCCAGAATACCAACCCACCCGTTTTCACCAAGTTAGAAGAACCCCTAGATGCTGATGATTCGCTGCAAACCATGGAAAACAACTTAGAAGTAGCAGGAGTCGAAGCCAACGAGAAAGTCCTGTTCGCCACCCATTATCTAGCCGGAGATGTTGTGGCATGGTGGAACAAAGTTGTTCGCAATGACCGGAGGCCGATGATGACCGAGGAATTCAAGGTCAAGTTTAGCGTAACCCATGTGCCACCATGTTTGATCAAGAGAATGAGAGACGAGTTCGTAGAGTTGAAGCAAGGAAGGATGACTGAGTGGAATACCGTGACAAATTTTTGTCATTAGCTAGGTATGCCCGGACGAGATAGACACCGGCCAAGAAGAAAGAAAGATTCTGAATGGTCTGCATGACGAGATGCAGACAAGTGTTAGTCAATATCCCTTTGTTGATATTGAAGCCCTTGTCGACTCGCTATCCGTGATGGAAGGAAAGATCAACCAGGCCAATGAGAACCGCAAGTGTCGATGATGCATCAACCAGAACCCATCGACCCCAAAGTATCGCTACCAACCCATCTCCGTGATTTTCCCCAAGAACCAACAGACTTCTATGACCCGTCCGACCTATCCCAACCGTGGAAACCCTAGACCTAGAGGAAATCACAACAACCCCGCAACTCTAGCAATTTCACCCGTGCCCACCCAAGTTCAACACCAACAATGCTATCGCTAACCCCAACACCGCCCGAGGATCGGAAGCAATGCTATGCTCAGTAGCTAAGGACAAGTCACAAGTGACCTGTTATGATCAGGAAATAAAGGCCACTATTCCAACTAGTGCCCCAACAAGAAGAATGCTACAGCCCCTAATACCAATGTCCCAAATTTCAAGAAGAATGCGTGTCCAAATTGAAGGAGATTTGCCCTGTGAAATTCACTCAACCGCGATGGCCGTTTTTCTCTTGCATGTCAAGAAGCTCGAAGCGCCAGACGTACCGGGTATGTTTTCGTTAATTCAGTACTTGCAAGAGTGTTATTTGATTCTGGTGCATCGCATTCATTTGTCACCAAGAATTTGCTCGCACTAGTAAAATTCAACCAACCAAACTCAAGCATGTTATGATTGTGCAAATTCTTGATCAACCACCAAGGCTAGGCAAATTTGTAAGGTCATTCCCTATCCGAATCCATGGCATAGATTTTTATGCTAACCTAATAGTACTTAACTAAAGGTTTGGAAGTAGTACTAGGAATGGATTGATGTCCAAACATAAAGGATTGATTGATCGTGCTAAGAAAGCCATCACCATGACCAGTACCACCGTGATATCAATGAGCATATATCCTAAACCTTACCTCGCCAATTCAAGTGTAACAAGAGTATAGCCCAACCTACCATTGACCAAGTTCGATAGTCTCGAATACCCGATGTATTTCCGCATGTTTTGCCCGGTATGCCCCTGCATTGGGATATCGAGTTTATCATCGAACTCATCCCTGACAGACCCATAGCCCGTAGACCCTATAGTATGAACCCGCTGTAACTAGAAGAAATGAAGAAGCAACTAGATTCCATGTTGGAAATCGGATTGATTCAACCAAGTGGCCCCCATGGAGATCACCGCCTTGTTTGTGGACAAGAAGGATGGAGGTAACCGTTGTGTACGGATTATCGGAAGTTGAATGATGTCACCATCAAGAACAAGTACCCTTGCCTAAGATAGAAGATTTGTTTGATCACCGACCGGTGCCCAAGTGTTTTCTAAGATTGATCTTAGGACTGGCTATCATCAACTCAAAATTCGTGCAGAGGATATCCCAAAGACTGCCTTTACCACCAGATATGGATTGTATGAGTATACAGTCATGTCTTTTGGATTAACTAATGCCCCGCTATTTCATGAACCTCATGAATAAGATTTTTATGGACTTCCGGATAAGTTTGTCGTTGTTTCATCGATGACATTCTGATTTATTCAAAATCGAAGAAGAACATGAGCTACACCTAAGGGCCATTCTTGAACCCTTAGAGAGCATCACCGTATGCAAAGTTTAGCAAGTGTGAATTCTGGTTACAGAAGTAGGATTCTCGGCCACATTGTATCAGCAGAGGAATTGCGTTGACCCCGCCAAAGTGAAAGATGTAGAAGATTGGCAAGCCCCAACCACTCAAACCCAAGTTCGTGCTTTTCTCGGATTGGCGGATATTACCGCAAATTGTAGAAGGATTCTCGAGCATCGCCCACCCATGACCCAATTGCTAAAGAAGGACAAGAAGTTTGAATGGACCGACAAATGTGAAGCGAGTTTTCAAGAACTCAAGAGGAGATTGATTTCAGCCCCAATCCTAATCATGGCGGATATCACGAAGCCCTTCGATGTGTATTGTGACGCATCCAAGATTGGTCTAGGATGTGTGCTAATGCAAGAAGGCAAAGTTATATCTTATCTATCGCGACAATTGAAGCAACATGAACAAAATTACCCAACCCATGACCTCGAACTCGCAAAGTAGTTCTAGCCCTAAAGACATGGAGACATTACCCGATGGGAAACCGCTAGAGATTTACTCGGATCACAAGAGCCTAAAGTATATATTCACTCAGAAGGAGCTGAATATGAGGCAAAGAAGATGGATTGAGCTAATCAAGGATTACGACCTGGACATTTACTATCACCCTGGTAAAGCCAATGTGGTAGCCGATGCCCTTAGCAGATTGCCGTGCCGCTTGAACTCCATGATTTTGAAGGAGCAACCAAGTTTGCACAAAGAGATGGAAGATTTTCGAATAGAATTAGTAAGTGAAGGATTTTTGGCTAGCATAGAACTTCAGCCCACTTTGATCACCAGATTAAGGAGGCGCAGAAAGGAAATGCCAAGATCGTAATGTCAGATCGGTACAGGCAAAGTACCCGGATTCACCGAGGACGAAGAAGGAGTTTTGTGGTACAAAGGACGCCTTTGTGTACCATTAGATTCTGAGTTAAAAGAAGTTATCTTGAAGGAGGCTCATGATACTCTTTATTCTATTCATCCCGGAGGAACTAAGATGTATCAAGATTTGAAAGAGCAATTCTGGTGGCATAAGATGAAGAGAGAAATCGGAAGCTATATCGCCAAGTGTGATATATGTCAGCGAGTCAAGGCAGGACATCAAATACCCGCTGGATTGTTGCAACCTTTGCAAATTCCAGAATGGAAATGGGATTCTGTAGGAATGGACTTTATCACTGGACTACCTACTTCTAGTAGGGGAAATGACTCTATTTGGGTCATAGTGGACAGATTGTCCAAAGTCGCCCATTTCTTGCCCGTCAAAACCACCTATCAGAGTTCGAAGCTAGCGGAGTTGTACATCGCTAGAATTGTTAGTTTGCATGGAGTCCCCAAGAACATAGTATCGGATCGAGGAACTCAGTTTACCTCGAGATTCTGGAAGAAAGTCCAAGAAGGTTTAGGAACCCGCCTAGATTTCAGTACCGCGTATCACCCTCAGACCGATGGACAAACGGAGCGAGTAAACCAAATACTCGAAGATATGCTTAGAGCCTGTGTGCTAGAATATGGATCCAAGTGGAAGACTGTTTGCCGTTTTCAGAATTTTCTTACAACAATAGTTACCAAGCCAGTTTGAAAATGGCCCCATTTGAATTCATGTACGGAAGAAAGTGCCGCACCCCTTTAAACTGGTCGGAAGTAGGAGAGATTCAGAATTTTGGACCCGACATCCTACGAGAAGCAGAAGAAAAGGTTCACAAGATTCATGAGCACCTCAAGATGCCCTAATCCCGATGTAAGAGTTACGCCGACAAGAGACGTCGAGACCTCGCCTTCAACATAGGAGATTTTGTTTATCTGAAAGTGTCGCCATTGAAGGGAATGCAGCGTTTCCAACTCAAGGGAAAGTTAGCCCCCAGATATATCAGACCTTTCAAAATTCTGAACCGTCGAGGAGAAGTATCGTATCAACTGGAGCTACCAGAAGAGATGTCAGCTGGGCACAATGTGTTCCATATCTCGTTACTTCGCAAGTGTCTCGAAGTCCCCGAGAAGACCGAAGTGTTCAAGAATATCGATCACCGGACCATAGAGATCAACGATGACCTAACCTATCCGGAAGTACCCATCCGCATTTTGGAAGAAGCCTTTCAAACTACCAGAACCCGAAGCATGAAGTTTCTCAAGATTCAGTGGAGCAACCACACAGAAGAGGAAGCTACCTGGGAACGCGAAGATCACATCAGGACGGAGTTTCTCGATCTCTTCAAATCCTAGGTAATCTTTTCGTCCTTTTTCAAATCTCGGGACGAGATTTGTTTAAGGGGGGAAGGTTTGTAACATCCCAAAAATACCAAACTTAGATCATCAAACCCTAATCATCAAGATTAGGGCTAACAAAAACTTTTCTAAGTAAACCCATGAATGCATGTATATGTGTATGCATGGATTTTGAATTTCTTTAAAAACCACCTTGTTTGTGTGATCCATTGCTTGTAAAATGTTTCTTAGATGAAATGAACATCATCTAAAACATTTCCCACACTTTTCTTAAGGACAAGTAAATCAAAACAAATATATTAAGTGAATGGTCATTTTGACCAATTTAACTCCCATGCCTACTTTGGCTGTCCCAAACTTTCAAAACCTGACAGAAACTTTTCTGGATCTTTGCACCCCTTGAATGTACTCATAACAAAGTATCAAGGCCCACTTTGTGATCATCCAGAAACTTTCAAATGCATAGTTTAAATGACAATTCAAAATTGAATCTTCTTCATATGGGAAGATCCCACTTTTTCAAAAACCACTCAAACAAGCTCAACTTTCAAAACCCAAGAATCTACAGACTCACCAGCACCAATCTAGCAAACCCACCAAAAATCATTTCAAAATTCAAAACTTGATTTCATGCGGCCATTTCATCAAACAAAGTTGCATACAAATCAAACAAAACATCAAATACTATAGTGTGCAGTGATTCTTACCTAACTTGTTCCCTAGTTAGCTCAAACACAACTCAGTAGATCATCTAGAAAGATTAGCCCAACACTAGCACCCCTGTGAGCTTGCCATTGCCATTAATGGTGAACAGCCGAGCACCTCAATGCCACCCCATAGTCGACAGTAGGCTAGAGGAAGAACTAGCTGCCAACCTTGTCTGGAGGCAGCCCACCGCCCACCGCCACTCCTCGCCCCAGCCATGAAGCGTTGCCAAGCCTCGACCACGCGACAAGCCACGCCTGACCAGATTATGCCGAAGTAGCGCCACCATGCACCAGCGCCCACAGATCACAAGACCGCCTCACCACAAGGCCACACACGATCACCACCCTCCCAGGAGACCGCCAGACATCCCCACATCGCCTCTGCCATACCACCACCCACCATTGTCAGTAGACGCTGTTCTTCACAAGCAGAGCACCGGACATTCCAGACCAAACCACACTGCCCCATGCCTCGCGACCATGTCGTTGAGCATCGCCAGGAGACACAAAGACTGCCCCTACCCATGGCTATGCCATTAGTCATCTGTAACGCCGCCTCGACGAGCTCACCGGCGCCTGACGCCCTCGCCGACTATAAATAGAGGCCACCCCGCGATTTATTCACACCATCTCACTCCCTCTCCTCACCGACCGTGCCACACCATTCTAGAGCAAGGCGAGCACCACCGCCGAATTTCACCGAGCCCGCCTGGAGAAGAAAGGAGCCAGCGATTGAGCCGCCCCAGAGAAGCCACTGCACCAGAGGTTCGCCGTCGACTTCGCTGCTCGCCCGCCGACCTCGCCTGCACTCGGTGAGCCCCAGCACCCTCACTGGCCGCTTAGGTTTCGTTCTCGCCGAGCTGTCTCAAGGTCGACGATGACCCACACTGTTGGATTAGAACTAGATCGAACGATCCACGCTTGCCCCATACCGCTTGCCCAGTCCTGTCACCCATTTAGTGGGGACACCCACATAAGCAGCCTGCAGGAGCATCAGGCTAATAGGCTGGCCTAGTAACATTTCCCGCGCAGCCCAGCAATTCAAATTAAACCTTTTCTTTTTAAATTCAAATACACTTCTGTACCCAACTTCAAAAATCAACCCAGGTCGATTCCATGCACCAATTTGAATGAAACCAATTTTGTTGAAAGGTCTGTGAATGCTTAATCCAAGACTGTTGGATTCAAGTCATTTGGATCTGTAGATCACCCATAGTAAAAATAACAAGGCAGAAGCTTTTCTGCATTCAAACATTTTTCAAATTTAAACCATAAAAGCTTTTGAGTTGATTCCAACTCTCAAAAATCACATTTAACCATAGCTTTCAGAATATATAAAAATATATAGGTTTACCTGCAGAAATAATGTTAAAGGAATAAAAGAATGCTTCACAAGCATTTCTACCCACTTTAATTAATTAAAATAAAAGGGTAAAACCTTATTAAATTGTGACACCACTTTAAATCACATTCCCATGGACTACAATATGTGGTGATGACATGTGTCAACATGATCCCATGTTTAGTTTGGAGAATATTAAATCTTAAGTAGTTTTTCAATGAGTAGAAATTACTTTTCTAAAAATAAAAAAAGATTTAACCCAAGCCTTAACCTTGTAAGGTTAGAGATGATGCTAGATCATCTATAGGACCCTTGTGTGTGATGATTGCAAGTAGTTAAGTATTGTTTGGTGATTGTGTACCTCGTATTTATTCATAGACGCTAGTACCGACCAAGGATACGAGGAGGAAGGAGGATACTACAAAGAAGAAGCCGAGGAGAACTTCAACCACTGCTCTACACAAGGCAAGCTAGTAACTATGCAAGCTGATATTATACCAATGCAAGCTACCACTTGCAAGATACTATACCTATGCAAGCTTATACTCATATTGATGCAAGCTAACCCTTGCCAGATACCCTATCGATGCCATTAAACCCATACTTGTGATATGACTACTATATGCCTTAAGCATATATGATCATACCCACTTGAAAAACCAATCCTAGTTTTATGTGCAAGCTTCTTACTTTATTTCTTTATCAAAACTTGCTTAGAGTCTACCTAAGAGTTTGGTAGATACTAGATGCAGTTGTCAAGGTTGCATAAAGAGCATAAAATTTGGCTTAAGCTAGAAACCTTGATATCAGCCTAAGATATAAGGTTGGACTTAGTAAAACTCCACTAGTTACCACTCCTCATTAGTATTACCCCCACCTGTAGATGCTAGTGCTAAGCATAAAACTTGATCAACTTTAGATGGGAATACTTGGTGGAAAAATGTTTATGAAAACCTTGGAATGATGGATCATTCTATTGAAATGTTTTGGACATGTGTTTCCAAACACTTGATGATTCTGGTGATAAAAATGTTGAGGCATGAGCCTTAGCCCTTTATAAAATGATGGTTGTCTGATGCTATACTATTCCAATTTTATCGCATAAACCACAATACCCGAATATTGGGTAGGGCTTGACGGAAACTTATATTCCTTAGTATTAGTTCCTCACGGCCAAGGTCTGAGCTGAGGCTACCTTGTGAAGATTGTCCACTGCAAGACTCCAAGATGACAAAGTGGTCATGGTTGGGAGGCCAAACTCACAGTGAGAGGTGCTTATACTAGGGCGTAATTGAAAGGTTAGGATTGATTATCCAGATATCGAGTATGGTGAATTCAGGATTTTTTCTCACGGATGTATCAATGTTGTGGTGAAAGTGTACAATCTCTTCAGAGTGTCAAACTATTCGAATAGTCAAGCCCATGTTATGGACAGCTGGAGTGGCCATACTGCTCTCACGACTTTTCAAAATGACTTGTGAAATGAATTGAGACTTTGACTTGACCACAACAGAGTTGTGACCTGAATTACAAGATCCCACTTAGGAGTTATAAAATTGTGACTAGCTTGGATCTTAGTAGAGATAAACCTGGCTTTTTGCAAAACAACCCTAGATCCTAGTGTCCTATTATCCAAAAACCCCTTACCTGTTAGTATTAGTTTGTGAGTACTTAAAGAGTACTCATGGCTTTGTCCATGGCTATTCCCATGGCTGCACTATGAAGAGGAGTACCGAAGATGGACCCCAAGAAGGTTACGACAACTAGATCCTCTCCCATCGCCAAGCATTGCCCGTGACCTCAAGATGGAGCTTCGCCACGCTTACCATTATTATTACGTATTCCGCTGCTTGATGTTGTATTAAGAACTCGATCATGAGATCCCTATTTGTAAGAACTTATGTATCGTTGTAATGGATGAAGTACTATGGTATCCAATTGCTATGTCTCGCAAAAATGGTAACTTGGATTGCATGTATGGCATAACAGTATCTAGGATTGAAAAATCCGGTGTTGATAATTCAAGTTTATCAAGGATTGGAAGATCTCTACGCTTTGGATCATCACAAGAACAACTCGACTATGGTGATGAGCCACCATAGCTTAGATGGAAATCTGCACGCTACCAAGGGTATTTCGGAGGATGATGAGGGTAACCCAAGATATCAAGGCCATCCAAGAATCTTGTTGAATGGATCGTATGGGCACCTAGAGGGGGTGAATAGGTGCTAATCAATTTTAATACTTTTTCAATTTTAGGCTTGACAAAGTAAATTCTCTAGATATGCAACTCACGAGAATTTCCCTATATGTAACCCTAACTACTAAGCACGTAAAAGAGGAGCGAGGAAACCGTAGCGAGCACGCGAGACACAGTGGATTTGTTTTACCGCAGCTCCTTCCTTGTTAAGGGAAGTACATCTCGCTGGAGGGGTGGGCAGTTCTAAGACCACCACGCCACAATAGGCCTCACCCTATTCTCGATGGATCTCGCCACGAGAGGCCTGATCCACCTTCTCCACTATTGATCCCTTCAAGGCGGAACCGTGCTTTTACAACACTATCGGGCACACACCCACAACTGAATTGGGGCTCCCAGATGACAAACAAGCTGCCACAATAACAAGGTTTATCAATATAAACAAAAACGAGGATCTAGATATTTGCAAGAAATACTAGATCGGAGGTTCTCCAAATGAATGGAGAGGAGATGAAGTGCTTGATTGCTGATGATGAAGATCGAGTTCTCCTCCTTCGATTCCCCAAGGGATGGGGCCTTTGGGTGGATCTAGGTGGAGCACTCTTGGATGAAGCTTTCAGATCTGATCTATTCTTTTTCGAGATGAATCAAGAGTTCTGGCAGGACGGGGATGGCTGGCTTAAATACCCCCTCCCCAGATCTGGCCATTGCACAATTTTGGGGGCGGATTATCCGCCTCGAAAATCTCCGCCTAAGGGCGGATTCTCCGGGGGAAACTCCGCCCCCTCTTTGGGGCTTGCGCCTTGGTGAAGCTTGGTGAAGTTCTTGGGGGGAGGATAATCCGGCCCCCTGAGGGGCGGATTATCCGGCCAGACCGGAAAGTCCGGGCAAAACTCCGCCTCTTGGGCTTGCGCTTGAGGATGAGCAGGTGGCGGATTATCCGCCTCGAGGCGGATTATTCGGCTGCGGAAAATCCGGCCAAAATTCCGCCCCCCTTATGGGGCTTGCACCTGCTTGGTCAAGGGGAGGGGCGGATTATCCGCCCCTGGTGAGGCCGGATTATCCGCCCCCAAAGGCAGAGTTCCTGATCCCTTTATTCTCGGACAGAGCTGCAACACTTCACCACACATTAATGATCCTTGGTTGTTATCTAACACACAAAACACTAGGGATTAAGAAATGTACTTTCAATCTCCCCTTTTGGTGTTAGATGACAATACTAGGATTTGTAATAAAACCGCAAATGCCACCTTAAATAAAGAAAGACGCTCCCCCTAGATGTGTGCATATTTAAGATTTGCATGAAATACAAATACACACACTAGGGAGAACATTACTTTAAGGTTTTGAAAAAAAATGCCATACCACCGGAATGAGAATCCCATGAATCCATATGCCATCAAATATGCTCCATAATTCCAGGATTCCATGGGGTCCATGATAGATAAATCCAGAAATCCATGAATACCAACCATAGTACCAAACTGTGGAGTACGACATAGTCTTACACAAACAACCACAAATAGCAAACAAGTTCACGGTAGAAAAGGCACAAGCAAGCAAATAAACACGACTAAAATCGAAAAGCTTGTGCCCACCCTTGCAAATCCACGAGACCTAATAGAACTACTTCTCCCCCTTTGGCATCGAAACGCCAAAAAGGAAGAAGAGCGGTGCTAACGCCCTCGGAGATCACCTCCTCATCCTCTTCAGTAGTCATTCCGGCCCCTTCCTCTTCATCATACTCATCATCATCGCCATCACCGGAGGAGGGGTGCCTCGTGGAAGAGGAAAGAGACAACCTCGAGATCGCCATAGTTGATCCTCAAATGTTCCAATCGGAGCATATGGATCCGGAGCAAAGGAGGAGGTGGATTGCCAAAGGCACCGAGACATGGTGGAGGATAAGTCATGCGTGATCCTCTCATGATCCTCAAGTATGCCTCATATTGGCCCTTGTGAATGTCAATACCATGCAAAGAATGTGTCACCGAACCAATTAAGCTGCTTGACCTCACGTGCTATTGGGGACACCGTGAACGATGACCACTAGCCCGAGCATCACACATGAAGGACTCCGGGCAAAGGAGGGTCGATGAGTCTTCCGAGCCTTGTTGTAGATTTTCTTGGGCTTATGAACACCATCCAAAGTAGTGCCAAACTCTTCATGGGGTAACATATGCTTGACAAGCATCATAATGAACGGAGATAAGGAATAGAGAGCCGTTGATCATAGCATCCGCTATCTCATGAAAATATAGTCCATGACATCCAGCTTTGTAACCAAGTGGTTGATCTAGTGTTGGTGGCACACTGTGAGCAAACGCAAGGAGAGGAACAAGGTGGCCACAGATCTTGTCATTGTTGCTACCACTAGGGAGCGATGTACCCTAAACATGCCAACAAGAGAGGCATACAAGGAGAGAGACCAGCGAAGTACCAGCAACACCATCGAGAAAGACAGGGAGCCAAAGGCAAAGGTCCTTGGATGGCTTCAATGGAGTAATGATGCGTTGACCAGCGGAGTGTCACGACCATGGAAAGCATACCCAAGAACCTGCCGAAAGTGCGAAAAGTCCTGATCAAGCATTGTAGTCCCGGTCATCCACTTGATAGTGCGCGCCATCACCGCAGATCACAAGTGTGGAAAAGAATCAAGCACCACAAAGAGTCATAATTGCAATCAATGGTCATGAGGTGGTGAAGCCTCATCTTCTTGGTCACATCCAATGCCGCAAGGAGCCGAAGCCTTGGATTGAGCCTCACCAAGTTAATGGGACGCATGGGCAAATCTTGAGAGTAGCATAGACATCATCATGGATAGCCCAAAGTGAGCATTCCAAAACATAGTGTCCTCGGGTTGGCTATCACAACATCATCATAGTAGTCCGTCTGGCGGATGGTGGCATACTGAATGCTGTCCATAGACTTGTAATTGGGCCGAGACTGTTTGTTCTTGCAGAAGCGGTCCGCTTAGATTTCTTACTTGCCTCGCCATCCTTGCAGCCTCTCTTGCCGCGACTGCTTGGCCAATAAACTTCCATTCTGCAGTGGGTTTGAGATAACGGGGACGGGGATGACGGGCGAAGGTCTTGGTCGGCTTGGAACCACCTGTGAATAGCATTGAGATAGGTAGCATGGATATGAGCATACACACAACTCTAGGAGAAAGAAAACACGGAGAAAGAGTAGCAATGCAACCCCATAACCAAGGATGTGCATGAGCAGAACCAGAACCAAAACAGACCAGAGTGTAACTCTCCAGGCCGGATTATCCGGCCCCGGCAGGGGCGGATAATCCGCCCCCCCGCAAAAAAATTCTGGATTGGCTCAGATCTACCATGGCAAAACAGATCGATTAGTAGGGTTGCAAGGCTACTGATTCTAGCATGTAAGAAACAACACCAAGAACCTTCTACAACGAGATTTCCACCAAATAGAATACATCCCATACAAAAGGAGAGAGATGAGGGAGTTACCCTCACTCATTGGAGGAAAATCGCGGAGGAGAAGATACCCGGAGGCGAGGTGAAGAAGATCCGGGGAGAGCCAGGAGAATCCGGTGGTCAAATCGACTCCGGGAGAGGCGGATGCTCTGGCGGCGGCTGGGGGGCAGAGGTAGGGTTGGGGGAGGACTGGCTGCTCTGTTTGAGCCTGCCCTCCCCGACCCAGCCTATAAGGGGCTGATTTCGCCCGGGTCGGATAATCCGCCCCCCACTTAGGGCGGAGAATCCGCCCCACCCCAGAAATTCTGGAAAACAGAATCAGTCCAGAGCAACCTAGCAAATCTCTCGATGGTGTTTTAGAGGACTTGTGTGCAAGAATAGATGGTTCAAGGAGGGAGAGAAAGGCTTGGGTTGAGAGTATCAAACTGAGATGGCATCAGACACCCAAATTTGCAAGAATCAAATCAACCAAAAGCCAAATTTGAGTGCGTTTTCCATAAGAACAAAAGGTATGCAAGAAAATCCAACGAGACCCATGAAAAACCAACTCTTCTCGAGGAAGAGGGCGGTGGACGAAGCCACCATGTTGGAGCGCATGGCATGACATCGTGAAGATGTATCTTGAGTTCAAAACCAATGCTCATCGATGACCCACATATCACAAAATGATATTAAGGGAAATGATTTTACTTGTTGGTATTATGGGGGAGGTGGCCCAATCAATTAGGACCACACTCCCTATGTCGACGCTCAGATCTAAACCAAATACATGAATAAGAGCAAGTGAGTGTACAAGGGTAGTCGCTTCAATCTCCTTGAATCTATGATATTTAGCTCATTCCGCAAATAACAAAAATCTTGCTTCATCGAGGGGCTTCGTGAAAATATCGCAAGTTGGTTCTTTGTGCTCACAAAGGATAGAGCAATATTCCACGAAAAGCAACATGATCCCAATAGTGGTTGCGAATCTCTATATGTTTGGTCTTCGTGATGTCGCATCGGGATTGTAAGCAATTTTGATAGCACTTTCATTGTCGTGATAAAGAGGCACTTTGTCACAAGTGACACCATATTCCTTTAAAGTTTGCCTCATCCATAACAATTGAGTACAAGCACTTGGCAGCAGCAACATATTCAAATTCCATGTTGAGAGTGAAATACAATTGCTTTTGATGACCAACATACTAGAGACCTGCCCAAGAATTGGCATGCACTGAGGTTGATTTCATCATCTTGTCACCAGCCCAATCTGAATCAGTGTAACTACATAGAGAGAAACTCAACCCTTGGGATACCATAACCCAAAATTTGGGGAATGAACCAAATATCTAAGATTCGCTGATCGCCACTAAGTGGCTTTCTTTAGAGCGGCTTGGTACCTTGCACACACTCCTACACTTAACACGATATCGGCCTAGATGCTAAAGGTAAAGGAGAGAGCTTATCATGGATCGGCATACCTTTGATCCACGCTTTACCCTTGGGATTGAGCTCAAGATGACACTCCTTTGTTTGCATAGGTAGTAACGCCATTGAGATCCGCTATCTTGAACCTTTGAGCATGTCTTGGATGTACTTAGCTTGATTAATAAAGGTTCCTCTAAGTTGTTTGATCTCAAATCCAAGAAAGAACCTAAGCTCACCCATCATGGACATCTCAAACTGCTACCATAAGCTTTGAAAATTCATCGTTAAAAGCTTGGTTAGTAGAGCCAAAACAATGTCATTTACATAAAGTTGGTATACAAAAGCTCCCATTAACCTTCTTAGTAAAAAGAGTGGATCGATTGCCTAATCAATCCACGGTTCAGCAAAAGCTCTTTAAGGTGCTCATACCACGCAGACGTGGGGCTTGTTTAAGGCCATAGAGCGCCTTATCGAGTTTGTAGACATGGTTCGAAATTTGGGGTCCTCAAACCCCGGGGCTGCTTGACGATACTAACTCATGTAGAGGACCATTAAGGAAAGCGCCTTCACATCCATTTGTTGTAATTTAAAATTATGATGGGTCAGAAGCGCAGGTGAAAATCCACTTTGATTTTATATTATGCCTTAAATTAACATCATGTCCGATTATTAGAGAAGATTGGACAAACAAGATGGTGAAAATACGCTTGATGGTAAGATTTAAGCCTTGGGAGCAGTGATCTCAAGAGAAGGTAACTTTTCCGTAAGAAGGCTTAGAGTAGTAGGTTTCAATAAGCAAGGGACACGAGGTAGTACGTGAAAATTCAGATAAAAACTATCTCTACTCAAGCATATTTAATATTCCATATGAAGATTTCGAGCATGTACCGCTTGAAACTAAGGTGCTTTGAAATTACTTACTTTTCTAGTAATCATAGTACCGCTTGCCTTTAGTTGGTCATTTTATTACTAGTGTACTATTTTGGATGAAATATCTTAGTTGTAATTTGAAATCATGATCTCAAGCTTAGGCTTGCACTTCATAATATTAGAGACAATTTAGTTTTGGCTGTTATGATTCACTGAATTTGGGATGGCTCGCTTAAAGATGAATCCTGTATGGTTGAATAATAATTATGATATGGAAGTCAAGTCACAAGGTACCAATTTGGACTTGGTATATCGATGGGTCTATACAAGAGACTATTTTGTTGAATCTGCATTATGCAAGAAGGATACGGATGGACCAAGGCGTAGCCACATGAGCGTAGGTCTCGCCAAAATCAATCCCTTCTACTTGAGAGAATCCTTGAGCCACGAAGTCGGCTTTTATTCCTCACAACAATGCCATTTTCATCCTCGCTTGTTCTTGAAGATCCACTTGGTGCCGATAACATTGCGGCAATCCTTGGCTTTTCTACGAGCTTCCAAACTTTGTTGTGTTCAAATTGTTTAATTCTTCATGCATTGCAACAACCCAATCGGGTCTTCAAGAGCATCAAAACCTTCTTTGGTTCAACCATGGAAATGTGAGCTTGATGATCATGTGCTTGCAAGCCTTCTTCTAGTGGATACCTTCGTCAGATCACCAACAACCTTGTCAAGAGTGTGACCTCTTAGTTCAAGGTTGCGATCAGCACGAAGCTTATGCATTTGCAGCCTCAATGTCCTTATTGTTTCTAGGAGGAGTGGATCCAATAGTTGTATCCTGTCTGATTACTGCCTCGCCTCTTTGATCTTGATCATCACATCGATGTAAGATTGTTGTTGAACATTTTCTTTCAGGCCTGTATAATCCGCCTTGAGGGGCCGACTATCCGACCGGGAGGTGAAGTACCGTAACCATCTTCCCGAGAGAGCCTCGACCGAGTTGAGACCCAGGCCGGATACTCCGCTTCGGGGCCGGAGAATCTGCCCGAGCCAGATGTTGATTTCTCCTTCGATCCTCTCGAACGAAGTTGAGTGCTAGGGCGGATTGTCCACCCTTGAGGGGGCGATAGTCCACCTAGACTACCAACTTGTTCAGAGATGATGATCTTCAAAGTAGTTGTGGTGATGGTGCGTAGTTTTCCAACAAAGAGGAGCTTGTCGATCTTGTAGATGAGGGCTCCACATGGTGGAGCATTGTCCTTCCCGATCCGCCACAAGGGGTTCCTCAATGGGGCGGAAAATCCTACGCCCATTCTTCTTATGGCATCTTGGGGTATTTCAACATCCCATCACAAACATCAACTTGCCCTACAAAGGAGTCAAGATTATCGAACTCCACACTATAAGATTCTACAACAATCCTGAGCTTGTTGTAGACTCTATAAGTGTGATTCGCATCGTAACCAACAAAAAATACATTCTAAAGCCTTGATTCAAATTTCACAAATGCACACCTTAATGAGAAAGAAACACTTACACCAATACCTCAAGTATGAGATGTTGGGTTTGTTATCGTAAGTATTTCATATGGGGTCTTGTCCAAGATCTTCCAAGGTAGAGCCGGTTTGATGAGTGACAAGCAAAGGATATGGCTTCAGCCCAAAAATTATAAGGAGACTTGAATTTAGCTAGCATAGATCTTGCCATATCCATCAAAGTCCGTTCTTCCTCTTGGCTACACCATTTTGTTGAGGGGTGTACGCATGAATATTGGTGTCTAATCCTCTTCGCTAAGAAACTCGCGAAGTGTAGTTCTTGAATTCTGAGCCATTGTCACTTCTAATTGCCAAGATGGGAACATTGTGTTGACGTTGAACTTCATTGCTGTCGAAAATCCGCCAAATTCCGCCTCTTTCCTGGGCTTATGCCGCAAGGAGGGAGGATTATCCGCCGTGAGGCCGGATTATCCACCCCCAAAGGCGTAGTTCCTGATCCCTTTATTCTCGTATAGAGCCTAAACACTTCACCACACATTAAATGATCCTTGGTATTGTTATCTAACTCACAAAACACTAGGGATTAAGAAATGTACTTTCACTTGTGCAGGTTACGCTTGTCGGGTGGCGAAGATGACCAACTACATGACGCCATTCTTCTAATCCATCGCCGCTTCTCCCTCACCCCAAGATCCGTAAGCCGCTAATGCTTTCGAAGTTCGAGATCGAGGGCTACATCATTGCTGATTCCAAAGGTTCACCTACTCCATCACCACCGCAGATAAACAATTTCTATGTATTATGTTAAACTTATGGCAATGTAATGATGGATACAATGTTTATTTTTGGTCTCAAAAACTGATTCTTTAGTATCTTAGCACTTTTTTTTATAAATTTTATGCTTTGTGCTTGAAAGTTTCTGAAGCACTTTTTTATGCCTATACTTATCAGTTTATCTGGCTCTCTGCCTTGTCCCTTTCATGGGTCAGCCAACCTTTAGCATGGAAACTTTGTTAAACGAGCACAATTGCTAAACCAGCTTAAACTCGAAACAAAGCCATTTCAAAGACCAACAACTTATTACTTGGAAAATGTCCACGTCTAAGCAATCAGATAAAGAATCAAAGTATAGACAATAATTTAAACTTTGTACCCTAAGGTAACATTTTTAGACTATTCAAAAATCGTAACCAGAAGGAACATGAGCATAAAGTACTTTCAAGTATTCTGGGATTTTTGAAAAAATTACATTCTCTTTTTGAAATAAGATGGCAAAAACGTCTCAAAGATAAAAATATGATGAAACCAATGCTTTATTTCACTTTTGAACATGTACATACATGGTTACAAGGAAATATAACTAAGAATAGAAGGGACGTAGCTGTGCAATATTCCATGGATGGTCTATTTATCTGGTCTCAGGCCGCCACCAGCCTCTTCCTCGATCGGTCTCATGTAGGTTAAATAATATGACCCATTATGCAGAACTCTTGTAACCATAAAAGGTCCTTCCCAAATTGGGTAAAGTTTGTGCTTTCTCTTTTGCACAAGTCGGAAAACCAAATCGTCTTTTCTAAAAGAACGGTTTTGCACTCTCTGACTATGATACTTGTGTAACTTCACGATAGGCTGTAGATTTCGTCAAAGAACGACGCGTACTTTTTGATTATATCGAGATCATTTTGCCGAGAAACTTATGCATCTTCTTCGATATACGCCTTTACTCATGTGAGCCCAATGAATCGATCACTTGGAAGAACCGCTTCGCACTATAAACCAAGAAGAAAGGAGTATAGCCGGCTGACCTATTAGGAGTTATACGAAGCTCCATATCATAGACGGTAATTCTTCCGCCTAATCCCCCAAATGCCTCGGGCGTGCTCGAGGCAAGGTCGGAGTCCTTGTAGAATAAGGCCATTAGTTCTTCGACGGTCCATTGGCATGTGGATGTGCGATCGATGCAATATCAAGTTGGATCCCTTGTTCTTCGCAGATTTCGCTTAGTTCACCCATGGAAAAGTCGCCCCGCTGTCGTAAGAATTATACTGCGGTGGATATCCGAATCGATGATTATGTCCTCGATTAATCTTTCCGGCCTGTGGCTACATTGCAACTTGTTACGGGTTTAGCCTCAATCCATTTTGTAAATTTATCCACCATCACTAGTAGGTGAGTAAATCCACATTTTGCTGTGCGAAACAGCCCTACCATATCAAGCCCCTGCATCGCGAACGGCCATGTAATAGGATTGTTCATGCCTGTCACCGAACATGTGCCTAATGAGCGATTTTGGCAGCATTTGCACGCTTTTGACCAGTTTGTCGGCATTTGCTTAGTCAGAAGCCAAAAGAATCCGCGATTTAAAAGCTTGCCACTAAGGATCCGCTCCATCATGGTGACCACACCACTCGTGGATTTCTCTTAAGATTTCGCCCTTCTTCCGAAGAAATACATCTCAAACACGCCGTAAACACCCGCTTATAGAGCTCACCGCTTATTATAGTGTAGGTTTTGCTGCGTCTGGACAATCGCCGCTCAAGACTTCGCCTTCGGTAGTTTTCCGCTCATCGTGAAATCCAGATAGGGTTTTTTCCAGCTGGGAATTACAGCTTAATCTATTAAAGGTGAGTCGGATTTCGCTTGATAGTCCTCATCAACTCCGACTATGGAGGGACCTTCAAATGCTCTAAAAATCTCCATATGGTACTTGTTTCGCTACAGAAAGCGTATTCTTGATAGTGCATCCGCTTCTCATTTTCTGCCGAGGGATGTGTCAAACCAAAACCTCGAACGATTTGGATAGTTCATCCACAACAGCTTTATATGTTGCCATGTGCTTGTTTGCCTTGGCAGATATCGGACACTTGTTGAGCAACTAAATCTGAATCTCCATAACACATGAGTCTTGATATGCCAATGTTCTTGGCCATGCATATTCCATGTAGCGTTGCTTCGTATCAACAATATTATTGGTTGTGAAGTGTATTTGCAAACACATAGAACAACTTATCTCCTTGGGGTGATTTGAGCACCACGCCAGCCCCAAACTCCTCGCTTTTGATCCATCAAGTGAAGGGTCCAAAATTTTGAGTCTAGAGGGCCTATGTTTTCGCCATTTCTGTCCAATCAACAACAAAGTTGGCGAATCTGGACTTGATTGTTGTACGTGGTTCAGACTCAATGTCGAAGCTGCAAGATATATTCTACTTTATGACACGCCATGTGGCATCGTGGTTGTTGATTATATCACTCAGAGGAGCCGTGTTTACCATCGTGATCTTGTGCTCTTGAAAATAGTGGCGAGCTTTCGATGCAAATAACACTCCATAGGCTAGCTTGGTGATGTGGATACCGTTGCTTTGATTCTGTTAGACCTCACTTAGATAATAAGTTGTCGCTGCACCTTATGCTCGTGGGCCTTCTTTCCTTGCGCCAACTATCGTTACCACGCTATGACCTTGTTGGTCGCCGCAATGTAGAGTAACATAGGTTCCCGTTCGCGCCATGAGAATCGGTGGGTTTGAAAGAAAATCTTTCAAACTTTGTTGTGCAGTTTCGCTTCGGGTCCGCATAAATTTGTCGGTTTTCTTCAAGATTTTGTATAAAGGTGCGGCTCTTCATCGAACCGCTTATTTAACCGACGACCGCTGCAATGCAAACAAAGGAGGTTATACGCCCTTCAAAGTAGTCGGCCCTGTAATGTTTAAGATAGCCTTTATTTTGTCCCGGTTCACTTATGCCTCGCCAGAGACGATGAAACTTAACAATTTTCCGGCTGGAATTCCAAAGAAACACTTCTTCGATTTAGCATCATATTGAATTTTCAGACTAGCAACGTTAATCCAAGTCGGAAATTAAAGCTTCCTTCTTTCTCGACATAACCGCTATGTCGCCTCTCGTGTACATGGACATTGCGTCTCGACGGTCGCTGAGACAACGCTGCATGGTACGTTGATATGTTGCTCCTGGCGTTCTTTTAAGCCACAAGGCATAGTTTTATAGCGTATGTTACAGAAAGGAGTTAAGAAATACGCCTTAATTTGATCCAACTTTTCATTGGTATTTGGTGATATCCGAATATGCGCCGAGAAAACAGAGTAGTTCTGACTTCGCCGCTGAGTTTATAACCTGATCGATTATTGGCAAAGGAAACGGATCTTTTGGGCATGCCTTGTTCAAAGCGCACAACCAACACACATCTCAGAATAAATGGTGTCCTTTTAGGGACTTAGTACATGATTTGCCACCCAATATGTATGGATGACCTCTGTTATGAAATCTCTAACTCTAGGCGTAGCTAATTCCTTGGCTATTGCTTATGCTTTTCATCACCAAACCGTCAGAAGGACTATTTGACGGGTTTAGCGCCTGGTACACATTAAGAGAGTGCTCGGCAAGTTCTCTAGGGTATCGGGTCATGTCACATGGATGCTACGCAAGATATCACTATTAGCTTTGAGGAACTCACCAGCACGCTTTCCTATGCATGGCCTAAGCCTACCCCTATGTTCGGCTGCCTTGAGGATCATCTTCCTTCAACAAGCGCCTTTATTTGTCTCTCTTCCGACACCTTGAACTGCAAACTTGGCTTTAGCACTGCCTTCATAGCGGCCATCTCGGAGGATCATGGTCTTCTTGATCTCTGTACTCCTCAAGGCAGTAACACGGCTTTTGGCGAAGCGCGCAGATCCTTCATCGCATTTCGCGCCTTTCCCGGATTTCTCGTATGGTGATTACGCCTTTGACCTGGAAGTTTAATCATGTTGTAGATGTAACAGTGATTCGGGCCATGAACACCTAAAGAAGCGGACGCTTAAGATGGCGTGGTAAGCACTTTTGAACGTACCACCTCAAAAGAGGGTGGCTCGTCCATAATTGTCTTGGGTTCAATGTCACGCCTAGAGTAATCTCTACCCAGAGAATCCCTTCGCCTCCCCGGTACAATGCCACGGAAAGTTATACCGCTATAACTCAACTAGCTGTAGCTTCATGCAAAGGGAGCGCCTTAATGTAGAGGATGTTGATATCGCCCCACCGTCCATGAGTGTGTTTTGAGAACTCATATCCATCAATAAGAGGATTGTCAATTAGAGGGTACTTACCCGATGATGTGTTTTCCTTGGTAATTTGAATGATCAGGTGATGGTTACC